>SNQN01004791.1:0-48989 GCA_008642245.1 Bassia scoparia | reverse complement strand
CTAAGTCTTGATTGTTTCTGATTTTCTTTGATGATGAACCCGGAAATGAACTTGTCATTGGAGAATGTAGCAACATATGAATAATGTGATGTGATAGTTTTATGTATATCTTATATGTAATTAGCCTATGGTGTTATGTTTGTTTATTGTCTTTTATCAATAATGTATATTGTATGAATAATATAGAGTGTTTAATTTAATAACAATTTTCTCTTTATATCTATAGAGACTACATGCAACTATATTTGGAGATAGATGTAAGAAATGTCTTTCTCGAAGTGGAAAATACACACTATTTAAAAGTATAAGGATAATTTCAGAATTAAAAATCGCTTGAAACAATTTTAACACAAAGCTGGAGCGCATTAATCGAGGATCTGAAAAGCTTGTGTCATTCTTCATGGAAGTGGTAAATATGGATGCATTATATTCGGAGTAAAATTCCGAAGAAGCTCATAAGTAAAAGATGTGTGCAAAAATGGTTACTCACTACGAGCATATAACTATAGAATCAAAAGGAATTTATATCCTCATTCAAAAAGGCATGGAAGAAACATACATGAAAAGATTGGCCATCCATATTCTAGTATTGTATTTGTGAAAAATACATCCATTGAAATAAATATGAACTCTAACCAGAAGTTAGATGAAAGGAAATAATGTTATGGCATGATAGACTTGATCATCTGACACTGGAATGATGGAAAGGATAATTGAAAATTCCAAATGCGACATACAATTAAAAGAATATCAAATCCTCAAGCAAATGAAATCCATTCCACCCATGCAACACCTCTTCATCTAGGCAAGATTAGATAATAAAGACATTCAATACAAAAATCAGCCACTCCGAGCCCTACTTTTTAGAAGGATTCAGGGGAATTTGTAGGATCAATTCACCCAGCATGTGGACGTTCCGCTATTTTATGGTATTGAATTGATGCATCAACACGATGGGTAGTGTAGTCTCGTTGCAACATAGAATGTTGATTTACAAAATTACTTGGTCAAATCATTAGACTTAGAACAATTCTCATTAAATCGATAAGAAATAAGATGGAATAATGCAGAGAATTCATATCTAATCTTTTGAATGATATTGTATTCATTGGAATTATTGTTGCAATCTAGTTGTCTATGTTGCTACACAATGGTCTAGCAATCATTATCAAGAGACTCCAATTGATAGCAAGCCACTTTAATGAGTAAGCTAAATATCAACATGGGGATATGCATAATACATGCAACATCACTTAATTAACTCAGACCAACTGCTTTATCATAAATTAATTCACATTAACGTCTCAGTTTCTGGCTCAAGAGCCAAACATATCCCATTGAATTTTTTGGATGCGCAATGTTGTAAATTGCTCCTCCATAACGAATAGTGGGTCACAAAGAAGGTGGGAATAAATATGTTAGGGTTTGAATTCAATCAACCATATAATCTTTGAGCCAATGACTGTGACTTGTTCACAGGTCGTATTTGCTAACTGTATTTTATGAAACAATATTCCACCTTTAGGGGGAGAGAAGTGACCACTTAGAAAAAAGAAATTGAATTACATGGACGTGCATATGAAATATTATCAATTTGGATCCAGGTCAAAGAGTCTGTGAGGCAAGAAGTGAATACAATTAGTCACTTACAAAGATTGCAAATCAATTGTGAGCGCAATTCACACGAATACTAAAGAAGTGACAAAATTCACATATCAGCTGAAATGCTGCCTTAGGCATTGATATAACCAATAATGAAAGGTGGTGAAAATGAAAATGCTCGGAGAAGTGTGGGAGACATTGGGTCAAAGATTCCAACGAATCGGTGAAAAAGCAAGATCGATTCCAACTGTGGACTATCCATATTCAGCTTCGCACGATCTTGAAAATAAGATGAGGAGGTAATAAAGATATGATGCCCAAAGGATGAGGAGAGGATTGACAATAGGAGACCTCAATAAATTTTGTCATTCAGGATACCATGGATAGGAACTGTTGTCATTGATTAAATTTTTGCATACTCATGACAATTCGACATAGAATCAGATAAGATGATGTCGAACAGAAGTTGATGAATGTCGTCAAGAGAAAAGATTGGCCAAAATGAAAGGATACACTCCAGCAGCAATTAAATATCTTGAAAAGAGAATGTATTTGAAGCATTAAACGCCCAATGGGTGTATAACTGATGTGGATTAAATGGTGTTTTGTGAGAATAAAGGAATGAAAAATGAGTTACAGGTATAAGGAAGCTCGTGGCACAGTTTCAACGAAGCTAGTGAATTGAAGTTATGATGAAACACATTCCCAGTAGTTTGATGCACTACAATTAAGATTTCTGGTAAAGCTTGACAGTTACAAGGATTGCGAATCGCGTCCTAATGGGATTGTAACTGCGTACTGTTGGGACCTTGATACACGATATTAAATAAAAGTTCCTGATGGTTAAAGTTGCTAGAAAACGACAAGCCTAGAGAAATGTTGTCATAAAATTGAGAAAAGTCATCTATGGTATTGAAAAATTGGACGAATGTGGATATAATCGATTAAGTGATTTTCCAAACAGGGTTAAGAAAGAAGTCCTCCTTGTGTGTTAATTAAAATTTTCAAATGGGGTTTGCAATCATTTAGCAATTTAGTTGATGAATATTAATATCATTGGAATAACAGGATTGGAATTAACTGCAAAACTTTGATAGGAATTTTGAAATGAAAGATTTCGGAAGTACAAAATTTTGCCTTGGTCTTCAAAATTGAGTTTTGAAAAATGGAACTTTTTTGTTCCAACAATCAATTATACAAAGAAGGTTTTAAAACAATTTCTACATGGACAAAGCACTCAATAAGCTCACAATGATAGTTCGGATATTAATGTGATCTTTTGACCCGAAAAAAATGAGAAGTTTGGTCCTGAATTCATATTAAGCGCCATTGGTGCATGTGATATATATTTTGGCAAATAATTACTCGATGATATAGCATTTGTAATTTGTTAGCCGGGTAAAAATTCACCACACAGAGACACTGAAAGGACACTAAGGCCTTGCTCGTTAACTCAGAGGAACACAATCAGATGCTACCCTTGTTGGTAGCAGACGCTGATCTTCCGAACCCAAAACGCTAAATCTTCAAATGGATATGTGTTACTATGGAGGAACTACATATCATAAGTCAACAAAGCAAACTGACATTCACTCATTAAACCATGCAATATTGATTGCTATATGAAGCAGGACGTGAGTGTGTATGGTTTGGACGATGGATGCTAATCTCAGGGAGCCATGTGAAATTGAGAAAGTTACAGCAAAACTTTGATCTTTGAAGATAATTAGCTTGCTTATCAAGTAAGTGTAAAGGTATACATTAAGGAGATAAACAAGCACATATACCAAGCTCTTCTTACACTCATGATCTAAAAAGGAGGGAAAATTGAGGTCCAGAAAATTCAATCATGTGATAATCTTGGCCGACTTGTTCACAAATCACTTCCATCGAAGAATTTGAGGATTAGTAAATAAGATCGGCATGCGTCACCTGTCATGAGTTATGGTTGAATTAGGGGGATATTTTCACTTACTGCATCTCTTTTTCCCTCGACAAGTTTTTATCAGCAGGGTTTTTTCTGGCAGGGTTTTAATGAGGCAGTACAAAGTCATATTCGTATCAGTAGGTTTGGCATCCTTTCCTTGGTATGGTTTTTCCCTGGGTTTCCTAGCAAGGTTTACGAGGCAACTAAACAAATGATTGGAATAATATTCAGGCGGAGTGTTGATAAATCACCAAATAATTGTTATAAATATTTCTGTTTTTTTAGATGATATTATTATTTTAGTATAAATCATAGTAAAATGTGATCATAAACCCATCATATTTTGCTATAAATAGGATTTGCTTGAAAGCTTTGTAATGTACATAATATAAGAATTAAATCCTCATATTCTTTCTACTATCTTACTACTCCTCTTCTAATCTAGTTCTTGCTCTATGTGTTGATATTATCGAAACAAGTAAATTCTCCCAATTCTTAAACAAATCTAATTCTCATCAAAATTTTGTAAGAAAGTGAATTGATCCAATTAATTGAAATGTAATGAAAATTGAATCGTATGCTCAACTGACATTAGAATTTAAATTAAGTTGATAGACATTTTAAGGAAAGAAAATTTTATTTACCACACATAAAATCCAGGTGACTTAGATTAAAATGTATTCATTTATTTCATGTGAGAGTATAGTGAAAATTCGATGGTACACATTGAAATCTTTCATAAACATCAATTGAGAATTGTGATCCAATTGCATTGAAAATTCATGGTACATTAGATGGTAGAGAAATTGGTCCATAACATGTATATGTTCATGGTTTTCATTGATGCATTGCAATATTCTCTAATAAAACCGATTATGTTACATGCAGTAATTCACAAATGATGTCTGGCACAAGATTATGTAAATGATTAAAGACTTGTTAAATGAGTCAAATAGTATCATGTGGTTTGAAAAAAATATTCATTGATTAGCTTGCTCTCCAAGCTCGACTTGGTAGTATAAATTACCTCATCTGCTTATAGTTTTACTTGTACGAGTACAAAGTGTACCAATAGTCAAATAACATATAACTTCTAGAGAGTAAGAGAATACTACTTTCATTATCCACTCGCGGAATCACGACCTTCTTCGGAAGTTATACTCTTATGTTTTGATCCAATATATCTTGGAGTCATATCAAACTTTTGTACCTTTGAGACTGTCCTTGTACCTTTTATTAGTCTTTTTATTTTCTTGTATCTTTAATCACTTATTTCTCTCCATATCAGTTCGTGCTTCGCTTACATCTCAAATCTAACACACAACACACATTTGATCCTGAAGAGGAGTATTTTTTAATCAAAATTCAGCAAGAAATTTGAATTAGTCTGCCATAAACACATCAAAAACTAACTAGTCAAGTAATATAGACTATATCGATCGGATTTGGATCTCTAGAGTTTAAACTCTATAGAGTTACCAAATTTAGACATTAAAAGATCAATGATTAATATAATCTCATAAAATTCAATAAAAATACAATAAAAAAATTAATGAACAAACTCTCACTCTCACATCTCTACACTCTAACATTCTCCCGGTGATGATCCATAAGGGTCGTTTGTTGTTTTCATAAAAAGATACGAGTTCAAAAAATGTCATTAATCTTGTTGTCTATTAATATGTAAGAAATCTCAAAAAATAAGAATGAAATGAAAACGGTACGCAATATTTCCAAACCTCGAAAATGCTTCAAGAAGCTAACAAAACCCGTATGTGACAAATCCTGTATCTTTACAACCTACTCCGATACAGTATTCATCACACGTTATACCTTTAAAATACAAGAATTAATGATTAATAAATCATATGTTGGTTAATCTAGAGGACTTCAATAAAGAAGGTAAACAGATTGCAATTTACAAAAAAGTTTGACGAGCCTAATCGGTTCACTTGCTAAAGAGCATTTGAAGGGTCAGCCTTAGGAAGACAGGCTTGGCTACAGAGATAGCTTGGGGGGGGGTTAAAATATTGTAATCTACTAGATGCCTGCTGAACTGGTAAGAGCCTTGAACCCAATCATAGGCCAACCCCAAAATCAATATCAATGCTGACCGGTGAAAACTAAGGCGGTTTTCCGTATTTGAATTACACAACGGTCACATCAAGTTGCGTGCTTCACAATCTCTTTAATCTAACAGACCTGTTTTAGGACAGCAGATGAAGAAGATTTGAAGCTATGCTGGTTTAGGTTTGCATCACCAGTTCGTTACTTTCACACCACTATTTTAATTTCCCCTTCTGTTGCTGCCTGCTGTGTTCATGTTCTTCACATCAGGAGTTGAAACTGCAGATGAATAGGAAAAAAGATTTAACAGTTAGACAAAAACTCGTAAATATTTTGACAGAGAAAAATACCATTTCTATTGGGCTTGATAAATTTGGCTACGTTATTCTTCATTAAGAATATGGAAAAATTGGTAGGGAATCTTGAGTGCACATAATAACTTTTAGAAAAACAGTGTTCCATCATCATTCAAATTAAGCACTGGTATACCTGAGTATATAATTTTCTTATTTGTGCATCCATCCAAGAAAAATTGTAGCCCTAAGCTTGTAATTCTAATGAGTGGTTCCTTTTGGCTATCACGGAGGCTTACAGCTTGTGAACAAATTTCAATAGCTTGCAAGTGTTCTTCTAGGCGGTAATGTTGCTCACGATAAGGAAAATGCTCTGCTTCCTTCATAAGGCTGGTGTTGATTTTCCCATTTCCTGAAGAAAATAAAACGTATTAAAGATTTCACCATTCAACCAAAAAAAGGTAAAAGAAATAATTTATTTACTTCATAGGTCAACGGGGACAAGGTGTTACTTGACAATCCATCAGGTTTCTCTATAAATCCAGGAAACTTTTAAGAAAGCATGCTTCGTGCTCAAGAGATTTTTAATGAGTGTTACATAGGAAAACTATGAATAAAGTGAGACGATCTATAAAAAATAAGCGCAGTTTGTGATTATGAAGTTTGAGGGCTAGGGCCCTTAGGAAGGGTAAAATGAAGGTGGTTGAAGCCCAGGAGCGACTCTTACATAAATCAAACATCTAGTATCCTATAGATTCTCACAAAATACTCCGACCAAATTCAACTGTAACTTGCTTCATGGAGCAAATTCAACAACTACTCCCCATTAAAATTAGTTGGAAACCGAAAGAAAGGGAGATGAATCTGGCTCTCCATATGAAAGTCAGCAAGACTGTGTTAATTAGTGAAATTTCAAACATGATAGAAAATGTTGCACAATTTTTTACAACAATCAACAGAAGGAACAAGTGGAAAGGCATGCAGTACAGTAATAAAAGGGCAAAGGAGACAAAGTTGTATATTAGAATACCTATTAGAGAATATAATATATGCATAACAGCTACAAAGAGAAAGGGGTAGGAGAGCTTCATAATAAGAATAATAATACACAGCATAGGAATAAAAAGAGCAGACCTTTAATATTATGCACAATCTCGACTCAAAGACCACGACGCTGGAGATTTTCACTTCAATAAGTTGAGACAGTTGTTTGAGAGCAATTCTGGAGTTAATCGGTTAACCAATAATAGCATACCTACGGGAAAGTGTCAAGATAATGAACATCACTATAAAATCTCAATTTAGCACATAACATTAGTTGTTGATGTTGTGACTCTTAAATGCTAAGAGCCAAATAAGAGCAGCAAAGAACTAACAAAATCTTTTATACCGTATAAGATCCAAATGCTAAATAGTAACTATCATGGTTAAGAATATATGAAATTCAACGAAGATGTTTGGCATAACTTATTCATATAAGCTCATTAAACTGTTCAGGCAAGATTATGCTGATTTAATGTCATCTTTAAGGGGTGAGTCTGTTTGCTTGAATTGTGAAACAATTAAATAACTTTTACCATAGAGAAGAAAGGGCATACAGTGATTGGAAGGGGAAGGGATCAATTGAAAAGAGGAATAGAAAATAAGGAATTGTTAAGCATGTATTTACTGTTGTAGTTTTGCAAGAGCTTTTAAGATCCCAGCTTTTCCTTTGGGATCAGACCAATATTTTGCCTGCCCGGAGGGGACAATAAAAATTAGACAAGGTATATGAACCACAGAATAAAGATACTGGAAAATCTAACTGCAAAATGGTCCCTCTAGTATATCATCCATTGTTAACTCAGATACTCAATAAGAAGAGATCAGATTGTCAGACTCAAGGGCTCGTCTTCTCTTGCATAAACACGATCTCTTTGGCTGTTTTAAGGCCTTTCATCATACCACACAATTGCTTCTTATCAAAGATATTAGTTTTTCCACTTTTCTCTGAGTTCATCTAGAGCCTTGTAAGCATCTAGGATTCAATGGGCAAGTCTTCAACTCTGAAAGGCTCGCTCATACCTTGGTACAATAAAACTGTCAGATAAGGTGACAGAATACTTAACAAAGAATGTCGGGAAGAAGGGAAATACTTGAATCGGTCACGACCGAATATCGAAATGATTTGTCTTCAAGCTAAGGAAAAAAGCGAGAATTCTGGATCCCTTGGTCTTACCACTTCGACACGTAACTGACAAGAGAAAAGATAAGTTTGTTCAGACACAGCCACTATTACGCAGCATTGGCAAATTACAGATGATTTGAATCAAGATAATTTTAAATTGTGGAGTTTTGTATCAAATGATTGTCAATACGACGTGATTCATGGTTATTCCAATAACATGAAGCCACCAGCTGACACCACGTGAATAGATACCTTGCATAAGGAAATGCAACTTAAACAATGGTTTGTAGTTAGATATAATTAATAAACAACCTTGTTTTTTTCTTCATCCGTGTAATTTATACTCTTTAGCGATTTCCAAAAGGCATGACGGAGCTTTGCAAATGATTCACCTCAAAGGACTGACCATATATCACATCATAATCGGCATCATGATGTTATATTAATTTTGAATTCACACCATCAAGAGTTCCTTAAAGAAACCATTAACCACACATAATTGTGGCTTCTAATTCAGTGGCCACTTGTGAGCAGTACCAGGGTAAATCAACTTTGTCTACCAGTGAGGCTAAGAGTTCATTACATTGATATTCTCTTTCTTATTAATTGATACTTTCCTTATTTGAACTTTCATGGTAATAGTACATTTCTATATTTGGGTAATGACGTTATCAATCTCTCCTCATCCTTGAGTCCTTATTGTTAATTTCCATATTGTACTTCATTTATTCGTGGCATCACTTGAAATGTGGCGATTATTAACAACAAAGGAAGTGAATTTTTTCTCTCCTAATTTGGAAGGAATCTCTCAGGCTTTAAAGCTATTTCCTCCTCATGGTCATTATTCCTTGCTTTCTTCTTCGACTTCTCGAGGTGTAGTGAGAGAAACTGAACATTTCACCAGTGAACATGCAGCTATGAGAAAAATTAATAGAAATTAATAGTGAGATGTGGTGGATAGCTTTTAATTCAATAAAGAAATTTACTTCTCGCGAGAGATTTTTTAAAATGGAACGGGATTTTTTGGTTTTTATAGATAAAGAGGGCCTCACAGGTTATAAACATATTCATAGTTTTAGATCTAAAATACACACAATCGTCTTCATGCATACGGGTCAAGCAAGCTTGTTATGGGTGACATTTTTTCCTTTTCAAAGGTCAAATCGTCCCCCCCCCACCCCCACCCCCCCCAACATATGGTGACACCTCCTACAAAAATGAGAAAGTTGGAGATGAAGAGGGTAAGCAACAAGAATTCTTCACTTCAAATTATTCGCATGAAATAAGAAAAGCTTCTCAGCTTCAAGTTACTTAATGATCTCTGCCCTTTTTAACAGCCAATGTACTGCTTCCTCGCAATTTTGCATTTCCTGAGAAGTTTGCTTGGAATAAGCTTCTTTTACGCAAAAAAACACATTCAGTATTGGTAGAAATTGGGAAAGACTTGAACTTCATGGGATAAATGTTAGTAAGAAAATGAAAAACAAACTCACTTTTCATATGGAGGAGGCTTCTTCAGGACACATATTTTCCTCACCTGGCTAACTTACCCTGCAGCATCATATAGACAATTCAACATACCTAGTAAAAACAATCTGAAGAATTTTAAAGATACTGAATAATGTTAAAGATCTAATTTAGTTTGTGGGTGACATCAAGAGAAAGCCATTGGTATGGTGTAGACAACCATCAGTTACAGACTCCAAGTGAGGTCAACAATATGCAAAATAAAAATGCAATGATGAATATGTCACAGCAGTACTTGGCATAAGCATCTCAACGAATTTTCACTTTGCCATGATTCAGCATTAACAAGGATGGATATCCGTTTCAACGCCAAGCTATTTGTATCCCCGCAAATAGTAACTGCTTCCTTGACCGACACTTGTGGCACAATCTCTGCTTCTCTTTCAACATTTTCAGGTTTGCATTCAAAATTTTAATAAATCAAAAATCATTTTTTGTCGAACATTGAATATCCTCTATTATGATATCAAATAAATTACTGTTAACAAGACGATATATATTAGCAAATTTCACTGAACTATTTGTTGGAAAAACCTACCTCATGAGGATAACGCAGCTTGTTCTAATGCTCAGACAGCGCTCGCTCATGCTCACACTTGTTGTCCCACAATAGGACGGCTGTTTATGCATTCTGGATATCTCAACCACATTGCACGCCATTTCCTGAAGTGCTGAAAACAAATAGACTCATCCTCAAGAAGGAAGAATAGAATTAGTTGGCGAAATTCTAGTGAGTGAAAGTCAATTACTTTACTGAACTTGAAATTAATCCATTTTGCAAAAACTATTCTGAAGTTAAGGTGAAACTATCATCGAGAATACAGCAAAAATCGATGGCATCAAATCAACCACAGGAAGTGTCTAGACCGAAGGGTCTGGCACTGAGTGTATTTCGTAAACAAGATTCATTTGCATTTTCTTTTAATTTGTGGATTCATCAAATTGGTAGAATGAATTTATTTATAATGCTATCATTTATTTTCTGAAGTACACTTGATATGAAATATGCATAATTTTCAATAGGAAAATTTACATTTGGTTAATACACAATTGCATACAACAAATCTTACCCAAGTAAAAAAAATAGACATGTCAATGTAAAAACAATCATTTAAATCTATGATTGATCCAAATTAAGCTACCATAATTGCCGATTGCCCGTTCAGTTTTGCAATTAACCTCTAGATGTATAACTTTATAGAAGAGAGAGATTAAGAGACTTCCGTATCATGGGTTTGTTTGTGGGAAAATTGTGACTTTAAGCTTGTATATACTCTCAAATTCTGCACTTTCAGTGCCTGCTGTGCAGTCTCCCAAGTTTTTGGGAGAACCTGCACGAGGAAAAGATCACTGGTTCTTGCAAAAGTTCTCGTGAAGGCATTAAAAAGAGGTTAAGTACGAGAGGGAGAGACATGCAAGAAAAGTTCTGATAATAATTGAAGCATGTTATTGGTTTCGTTTTGTATAGGCAGCCTTCTTTTGCTTCAACAGCTGGTGAAGCCAATCACCATCGCTCCCTAGACGTGACTCATGCAACAAATATACTTCAGCTAACAGAGGTATGCCTATCTATGGCTTTTCATAGATGCAATCGATAGTTAAAAGAAAAGGAAATTAAAAAAAAATGCCGGGAAAAGGAAGAAAGAAGAAGAACATCGAAAAAACAGGAATCAGTTTGCAAGTCAATGCTAAAGTTTATGATTCTCGCATGAATCATCATATAAGGATCTCCTTCTCGAATTATGTGTCACATCTTTCAGAAACAGCTTTTCGTCCTTTAATTGATTCAGATGTAGCGCCCTGTTCGAGATCATAATAGATCTTAATACTCAAGAATTTCTTCAGCATCTTGATACCCTGCTCCATAGTAGACACTGATTTCTGCTTTCTCGTACTATTGAAAGATTTCAGGAGATAACAAGTAAACATGGTGGCCAATTGTAGTTCATGGTCTATAGTACCATAACTCTATTTCCTTTTGAAAATTGCCACATTCTTCACTAAACACGAAGAGAAATCTGTATAACACGTAGACTATATATTTGATTCTATGTGTCTGAGTATCGTGTTGTCTCGTTCAAAGGCGCAGCTATTTTGCAGCTTGTAGTATCGTCATAGGCTTTTCAGCAGGTCTGATATGATCAAAGGATTCTTGCTTCATCGATAAGTTACGAACAAACCTATCATGACCAGAATTGAACCTTCATTACGAGTAAACACTTGCAGCATACAAGTCATCAAGCAAGGATACCTTTATGGGAGTTGTTTGCAATTGCAAGATGAGAGATGAAATGGCGAAATTGAGGGCAATAAATGTAAAATAGTATTGGGAGCTAACTTTCCGTGGCCAGTTATCCTCAAAAATCAAATCCAGCTCAATATTGTGCATATTGTGATGTCACATAAGTGAATATTTTCCTCTTATTCATTGTCAATGTTCTCTGTGAACAAAAAATATAAACAAGTTAATGTAAGTGATGATATATGCGTGGGAATAAAATTGCTAAAGCTCAAACATGGGAAGAAAGACGGGAAGGGAGATCTCTATTTAGTAATAATCCAATGATTTAGGTCTCAAAGCTCAATAAATGCTATAAGTAATTGTTTGGACCGATGTAAAGACCATATTGTAAGTTTGTTCGGTCTGGAGCAATGCAACAATTTGATGTCAATGTTCAAAGCAAAAAAAAGTCTAGGCGTGTGATGATAGCTAACAAGATTATCAGATTCCTAATCAAGGGCATGCACCATTTCATTTGTCTCATTGACAAAATTAGCTTCCGCATTTTTGTTATTTAAGGAATTTTGATATAAATCAACCAAATGTTTTGGGGTGCGACAATTCTTTCCCCAATGCCCAAATACACCACATTTGTAGCATCCATCTTTTCTTTGGTAGTTACTTTCATTGTGGTGCCCCTTTTGCTTATCATTATTTTTGAAGTTGTTATTTCTCGGAGCAACGTTGTTTCTGCCATGTCCACGGCCTCGCCCGTGATAGTTTCCTCTTCCTCTTCCTCTTKCTCGACCATTTCGGCCTCCACGGCCATTAAATCCACCACGACTATGATATCCTCCACGACCATTATAGCTTCCTCGACCATTATGACCTCCTCGCCCGCCTTTTTGTATTGCATTTGCTTCGGGCAGTATGTTGGAATTTTTAGTTGCATTTGTATCGGGGATTGCTTGTGACCCCGTTGGTCTCTTGTTGTGATTCATGAGTAGGATATCATTATTTTGCTCAGCCACTAACAATACCGACAACAGATCTGAAAATTTAGTGAATCTTCTTTCTCGGTATTGTGCTTGCAAGATGACATTACTTGCATGAAATGTTTGTAATGTTTTGTTAATCATCTCTGCTTCTGTGACAATTTCATTACAATTTTTCAACGTGGCCACTATTCTGTACATGACCGAGGTGTAATCACAGACACTTTTGAAATCTTGGAATCGTAAATGTTCCCAATCATATTTTGCTTTTGGGAGTAGCACCATTTGGTGTTGCCCATATCTATCATTCAAGGTATTCCATAATTGTTTGGGATCATCTACAAACAAATATTCATATTTCAAACTTTCATGCATGTGGTGTCTTAGGAACACCAAAGCTTTTGCCTTTTCTTGGTTTGAGGGAGGATAACCACCAAGAGTATTGGAGTCATGAATCGTATGCTCAAGACCTTGTGCTTGTAGATGCATTTCGGCATCCTTTTTCCATTGGAGGTACCTTGCCCCCGACAAGTCCAGTAGGTCAAATTGTTTCTTGATTATATCTCCCATGTTAAATACAATTCAATTTATTTTATTAGTGTTATGATTATGATAATAAATCCTTATTATATATTATCATCTCCCCCTGATTTATTATCAAGAGCATAAACAAGCATATATATAAAAGGGGAAAAGAGAGATTTAATCAAACAAACAATACAAATATTATTGATATAATATAATATTCAATACATCATAAGACTACAAAATGCACATTTCTCATTAATTAACTAAAGAACAAGAAACATGTCTCCGCCTGAATAATTATTCATATCATTTGTTTATTTGCCTCGTAAACTTGCTAGGAAACCCATGGGTGAAACATAAGCCAAGGGAAAGGATGCCTACAACCTATGCGCATAAATATGACTTTTGTACTGACCCTTTCATTAAAAACTTGCCAGGAAAAACACCTCATGGGATAAAAACTCTGTCGAGGGAAATAAGAGATGCAGTAAGTGGAAAATACCCTGATTCAACATAACTCTGAAGGTGATGCTGCCAGATCTTATTTAACTAAATCTCTCAAATTTCTTCGATGGAAGTGATTGGGAACAAGTCGGCCAAGATTATCACATGATTGAATTTTCTGGACTCAATTGGTGTCCCTCTTTTTAGATCACTGACGTGAAGAGAGAGCTTGGTATCTTGTGCTTTGTTTTTATCATCTCTTTAATGTATCCCTTTGACTTACTTGATAAGCTAGTATATGGCTTAGCGTATCAATTTTCTTAACTATTCTCAAGTCGACAGTGAGGTCTTGGATTTGGTTGTCATATCGTTCATTCAATCCATTGCGCAGTTTGTATCTTACGACATCACGTCCTGCTTCATTATTAGCAGACAATATTCGCATGGTTTAATGACGATGAGGATGTCAGTGTTGCTTTGTTGACTTCCATGATATCTTGCAAGTTCTCATAGTTGAACACATATCCATTTGAGATTACATTTTTGGGCGGGTTACGGTATAGAATCAGCGTCCTGCTACCCAACAAGGGTCATGCTGAGTTCTAGAATAGTGGTTTGGGTTTACCTGTCTTGAGCCTATAACGGAGCAGTGCTTAGTGTCCTTCAGGTGCATCTTTTGTGGTGAATTTCTTACTCTGCTATAAAAATTACAAATGCTATTCATCGAGTATTATTTGCCAATTATACACATGCACCAATGGTCGCTTAAGTATGAATTCAGGACCAAGGACTTCTCATTTTTTCTCGGGTCGAAAAGATCTTACATTAATTATTCGAACTATCATTGGTGAGCTTATTGAGTTGCTTTGTCCATGTAGAATCGTTTTAAAACCTTCTTGTATAATTGATTGTGGACAAAAAATTCCATTTTTTCAAAATGCATATTTGAAGACCTAAGGCTAAAATTTTGTACTTCAAATGCTTTCATTTCAAATTCCTTCATCAGATGTTTTGCAGTTAATTCAAGTTCCGTGGTGGTTTCCATATCGATTTAATATTCAGTCACAAATTGCTAAGACTTGAAACTCATGGTCACAGCGATTTGAATTAATTTTTAATAACACACAAGGAGTGACTTGTCTTCTTAAACCCTGTTTAGGAAAATCACTTAATCGATTATACCTACATGCGCCACATTTGTTCTAAACCATAGATGACTTTTTCAATTCGTTATGACAACAGTTTTCTCTAGGCTTGTCTGTTTTCTGCACTTTAATCCATCAGGACACTTTGTCATTATAAAGGCTGTATCAAGGTCCCAACAAGTACGCAGTTACAACACCATTAGACGGCCATTCGATCCTTTGTAACTGTCAACTTTAGCACGAAAATCTTATTGTGTCATCAACTACTGGGAGTAGTTTCATCAATAACTCAATTCCTAGGCTTGTGTGAAAAAACTTGTGCCACGAGCTTGCCTTATACCTGTAACTCATTTTTCTATCCTTATGTCCAACAAACACAGTTTAATCCGACGAGTCGTGGGTTGTACGCACCATTGGGGTTTAGGTATGCCCTTCCAAATACATCTCGTTTTCAAGAATTTTAATTGCTGCTGGATGTGATCCTTCATTTTGGCTAATCTCTTTCTCTTGACGACATTCATTGCGCACTTCCTTTCGGTTGACTCATCTTAATGCTGTTCTATGGGTCGAATTGTCCATGAGTATGCAAAATTTATTGCAATGGAACGTTCCTATTCCATAGGTAGTCCGTGATTGACAAAATTATTGAGTCTCTTTGTTTCTATTGTGTCAATTCTCCTCATCCTTTGGGCGAATCATCTATCTCATTTATTTTCAAGATCTCGAACTGGAAATATGGATAGTTTCCACTAGTGGAATCGATCTTGCTTTTTTTTCCATTTTCGTGTTTGGAGATACTTTGACCCTAGTGGTCTCCCACACTTCTCTGCGAGCATTTTCATTTTCACCAGCCTTTCATTATTTGGTATATCAATGCGTATAAGGCAGCATTTTCAGCTGGTATTGTGAATTTGGTCACTTTGCTCTTAGTTATCGTGTGAATGGCATCAGCAATTGAATTTGCAATATCTTTGGTAAGTGAGTAAGTTGTATTCACTTCTTCCTCACAGACTCTTTGACCTAAGGATCCAAATTGATAATATTTCATTGGCAGTTCCATGTAATTCAACTTCTTTTTTCTTAAGTGGTCCACTTTCTCTCGGCCGCTAGAGGTGGAATATTTGTTTCAGTGAGGAATACAGTAGCAAATACGACCGTGAAAAAGGTCACTTGAGTCATTGGTTTGGAATAGATTACTATGGATTGATTGAATTCAAACCCTAACATATATTCCACCTTCTTGTGACCCACTTAGTTCGTTTGGGGAGGAGCAATTGTCAAGCATTGCGGCATCCATATAATTCAATGGGATATGTGTGTGGCTCTGCCAGAAATGCAACTGGTAAGGGTCGATTTGTATTGATTAAGTTTTATGAGTCTAATAAGCAGTGGGTGGCTGATCATGGTTACATTAAGGATGTCCTGCCATGATGTTATGCAATCCCATGTTGATATTAGCTTACTCATTAATAGTGGTCTTGCTATCAATTGGAGTCTCTTGGATAATGTTCTGCTAGACACATTGTGTAGCACATAGAGCAACTGGTTGTCAAACAATAATTCCAATTGAACAATAGCAATCAGTCATTCAAAAGATTAGATATGAATTCTCTGCTCCATCATTACCATCTTATATTCTTATCATTATAATGAGAATTGCGTTCTAAGTCTAATGATTGAGCAAGTAATTGTCAAATCAACATTCCTAGGTTGACAAGAGACTTAACTGTACCATTCGTGTGTGATTGCATCAATTCATATACCATAAATAGCAGGAACGGTGCCATGTTGGGGTGAATTGAGTCCACAAATCACGCCGTTTGAATCCTTTCTAAACAGATGTAGGGCTCGCAGTGGCTGATTTTGGTGTATTGAATGGTCATTTGAGTTATCTGACTTGCCGTGAGAACTGAAAGGTTAGCATGGGTGGAAGGATTCATTGCTGAGGACTTTGTTTCTTTTATTATTGTTATGTTCTGGTTTGTCAGGTTTTTGTTTGAATTTTTCAATTATCCTTGTCGCATCATTCCAGTGTCAGATGAGTCAAGTTATCTATGTTCCATGGATTACTATTTATTGTGCCTTGTCATCTAGACTTCTGGTTAGATTCATATTTTTTCAATGGAATGTATTTTGTTCACACAAACAATCCCATAGAATATGGATGGCCAATCTTTTCATGTATGTTTCTTCCATGCCTTTTTGAATGAGGATATAAATTCCTTTTGATTCTATAGTTATATGCTCGTAGTGAGTAACCATTTTTGCACACATCTTTTACTTATGAGCTTCTTCGGAATTTTACTCCGAATATAATGCATCCATATTTACCACTTCCATGAAGAATGACACAAGCTTTTCAGATCCTCGATTAATGCGCTCCAGCTTTGTGTTAAAATTGTTTCAAGCGATTTTTAATTCTGAAATTATCCTTATACTTTTAAATAGTGTGTATTTTCCACTTCGAGAAAGACATTTCTTACATCTATCTCCAAATATAGTTGCATGTAGTCTCTATAGATATAAAGAGAAAATTGTTATTAAATTAAACACTCTATATTATTCATACAATATACATTATTGATAAAAGACAATAAACAAACATAACACCATAGGCTAATTACATATAAGATATACATAAAACTATCACATCACATTATTCATATGTTGCTACATTCTCCAATGACAAGTTCATTTCCGGGTTCATCATCAAAGAAAATCAGAAACAATCAAGACTTAGTTAAGAAATTGGGAGAATTTACTTGTATGATTAGTAGCAACACTAGAACAAGTATTACTAGATTATAAGAGAAGTAGTAAGAGAAGTAGTAGCAATGGAGTATGATCGAGGATTTTGTTACTTGTATTATTGTACATACAAAGCCTTCATGCAACCCATATTTATAGGCAAAATATGATGGGTTATGATCACATGCTTTACTATTGATTTATACTAAAATAATAATTATTCACCTTATTAAAAGACATAATAGTTTACAACAATAATTGGTGATTTCTCAACAAAGAAAAATTAAAAAAAACCAAAAAGTGTCGTTGAACCTCCAATTGTCGCACAAGAGCCAAGAAATTTGGTGACTTGTCAGAATGGTCATGCTCACCTCGCGAATCATTTCTCACATTGGCAGTGTAGCTCATCATGAGCTCCACATTGGGAAGAGTAACCAAAATAAGACTATTGTATGTGCTCTAAGACTACCATTAGCAATGAACCATAATAAAAGGTTTATGGGTCACTATCACACTTTCTCTCTCATCTACATCACCAAACCATTTTCATTTTTCTTTTTTAGACCACCATTAGCAATAAAAAATAATAAAAGGTTCATGGGTCATTATCAAAATTCCTCTCTCATCCACATTACAAAACCAAACCATTTTCATTTTCCCTCTTAACCATGAACCAAAACTAAATGGTTTATCATTTTTCCCTTACCCTACTTCATTTTATCCTTTTTATTTATACTTTGATTACTGAATGATTATACTTTATTATGWTTAACGTAATTAATTGTAAATAGCGGACGTAATTTATAATTAGTTTGATTAATTATAAGAGAAATGCTAAACATAGCCCTAAGAGCTATGGATAAAAAGCTAAAAGTGGAAAGAAAAAGTTCAAATAAGCATTAAATATCTCAAACAGTATGTAATTTTGTGATGATTTACTAAATTATTTCCACTTTAATAAGTTTATCTAATGCTTATCCATAGCCCTTAGGGCTATGTTTAGCATTTCCCTAATCATAATTATCTTATGTAATTGTAATTAGTGTGATGTCTTGTGATTATCGTGTGTAATTGTAATTAGTGTGGTTAATTGTGATTATTGTAATTACTTGTTTTCATTTCTCTTGGGTTTACGCTTGCTGGTTGGATTTGGAATAATTGGAATATGATTAGAATTGTTTGGATTCATACTTAAGGATTTTTTTGGTTTTGAAGTGGTTTTGTAATTTTTGGACTTTTACAAAGTAATAGAAATATAATGGGAATAGGGTTGATTTTTTTTTTGTAGTGAAAGTATATCAAAATGGGTATTTATTTATAGAGGAGGAAAAATAGGAATTTTATTAATTTTTTTTGAAAAATATAGTTTGAGATATTAACTTTACAATCATTGTAACATTTAACTAGAAAGCATAGCCATAAAAGCGCCACTCGGGAGCGAAGCAGTGGGTCGCGTTACTTTCTTCTCCCTTGTGCACCTGAATACCTGATGAGAATTTCGTCCAATTTGTTGCTCTGACGAACCAAAGGGCGAAATTTCACGCCAAGCTATTTGTTTTTTCATGGTTAACAACTTATTAAATGGTTTGGTGACAAAACCTTTTCATTTTTTCATTGTTAATGGTGCCCTTAACCATGAACCAAAAATAAATGGTTCAACATTTTTTTTTACCCCACTTTATTTTATCCTTTAATTGAAGAGAAATACAAAGATTTTTTTAGTTTTGTGTATGCCTGAATTTCCTCCAAATATGCTCAACCAAATCATGAATGAGCTTGTCGATTTTATTGATTTTTAACAAAGTAATAAAAATATAATTGAAATAGGGTTGATTTTTTTGTTAAATGTATATTAAAATGGGTCTCTATTTGTAGAGGAGGAAAAAAAATTTGAATTTTGGTATTTTTGTTTTATTTTTTTTGAAAAATATATTTTGAGATATTAAGAGCACCGTTAACAATAAGAAAATGAAATGGTTTGCTCCACAAACTAATTTTTGTTAACAATGACAAGTTATAAAGGTTTGCCATGAAAACTCGCTTGAACGTTCATCAGACCGTATGATTTAACGAAACACAGCAACACAAGTGATATTGACGCGACCCAATAAAAGCAAGACACTTGGCACAATTACAACCATGATATTAATCTTAAATATGACAATTATTGTAATATTAATATCTGAAAATGTATTTTTAAATAAATAAAAAAATCACCAAAATTCCTATTTTTTCTTCCTCTATAAATAGAGACCCATATTGATATACTTTCTTCACAAAAAAGAAAAATCAACCCTATTTCCATTATATTTCTCTTACTTTGTTAAAATCTAAAAATCACAAAACCATTAAAAAAAACTTAAGTATGAATCCAAGCAATCCTAATTACACCCTTGCAAATCCAAATCCAAATCCAACTAGCAAGCGTAATCCTAAGAGAAATAGCCAACAAAACACTTTGCAAAATTCAAATTATTTCCACTAAAACCTTCCAAATTACCTACAACAACCCACAAATTTACCACTTAATTATTCACATGAGATCCAACATAATTATCAACCACCTTTTCAATATAACCCCCATAATTATAGGCCGAACTTTAATTATGGGCAAAGCCAACCAAATTTCCAATATCAGCCAATGTCACAAAATAGTGGGTATAATTTGTTTGATCAATCAACCCCTAGTGGAGGCGATAGCACTAATGAAAATGATGATGTTGATGAGCACGATGAAGAAGAAGAAGAAGATGATGATGAGGGAGACTTCGAAATTCCTTGTACCCAACCAAACTTCACCCAACTTTGAACACAATAATCCACCCATTCTAACCGACACCCCTAAGGAAGACAAACTGAGAAGAAGAGTTGGTCAACTGTTGAGACCAATGCTCTTATATCGGGGTATATGAACACAAGTAATGATACAGTTACAGGGACACAACATAAGAAGGGTGAAGGTTTTATGATACTCAAGAGGGGGGGGGGGGMGAATTGATTATTCTGTTCTCTTAGGTTATTTTTCTTTCTTTTCCGATTCAGTATGAGGAACCAGTTGGGCTGGTTCCTGTAAGCAGCAGAATGTAAAAAAATAATAAAGGACAGCACACAAGTTAAACGGAGGTTCACCCAACTATGGTTACATCCTCTTACCTATGTTCTTTATTTAATCTACTGCCGAAAACAAAGAACCACACACACCCTACTGCATGTTTCCCTACTTTTGTTCCGGAACCGAGCGAGCTACGCGGACCCTACACTCAACTCTGGAATTGTGCACTCGATCCACACGCGTAATTCAACCTGTGTTGTTTGTAACCTTCACAACATATCACGCTAGCTTTCAATCCCTCTGTTTTGGCAAGTGCCTTTAAATATCAAAGTTCTCTCTTTTTATTTAATGTCTGAAAAACTAATAAGAGAAATTATAGCCTCGATCTAATGCTCTTGTTATTTACTCAAAGTAGCGTGCGGAGTTGGCTTTTTGTGTTTTCTCCTCAAAAAATATGTTTCAAATCCGTGAGAGATTGTTGGAATTTGTAGTAATGGATGAGTATATATAATAGCATGGTGCAACATTAACACGTTTCCTTTTAAATCTCTCACGTGTCGAGCAAGGCAAGATGGGATTTAAGATATGTATGATTCGTCTGTTGTTTTGGATTGTCACACAGCTCGAAGATAAATTCGACACCAGAATAGAATATTGGCTCGCTAGGTTTAGTTGATACAAATGATATATCCTCTTATCTATATTGGCAGCTTGCATAACATGTTGTGTATCAAAAAAATCTTCTTTACTAATAATATTTATGAAAAAATTCTTTTTCAAACTGCATCATATCCACTCAGGGACACAGCTAGTTCCCCAGCTGGTTCTCTAAGATGAGTATGTTATGAATTCTTTCCAATCCACAAATCATACTCATAACTCAAAACACATATAAGCATTAAACCAAGCATAATAAGTAAAACTAGAGAGATATACATGAATTTCCTAGATTAAACATTGTGAAGCATTCTCTATTCTTCATTGAATCTTCAATCCCTTGAATCTCCTTTGAATACTCAATTATGAGCAACAACCTCTTTTTCAAAATGACTTCGAAAAGCTTACACTTCAAGTCTTGACATCACAAACCTAATTACTGCACAATGTAACATGGTTAAGATGAAATAAAAAGGTTATGTGACTGTTTTCAGTATAACAGTCAAAAAAACAACTCCTACTGCGTTCTTGCACATTTGAACTTTGTGTTTTATTCAGCTGTTCCCTGTAGTAAGACAAGTTATTCAACATGATACCACATATAAGTAGTTAACTTGTTTGGGGAAAATATCCTGTCATCAGCTGTCCCAGAACCCAACTATTTTCACAATTAAGTGTCCTGTTTCCCTGTATCGGTTTGTCATCACTCAAAACCTAAGAGACTCACATAAAAATTTCCCCTTTTTGATGATTGGACAAACTAATCGAAGTTCCTCAACCAAACATGTTAGAAACAGAAAACCTCAATTTGTACTCAAATGAATTGAGACAAAACTAGGCATACTCCAATAACAAGTTAGCTAATTCTACTGTTCCGGTAAGATAATACAACACTTTGACTCAATCTACACTAGCAAACTCAACTAAACTAGCAGATCTAGGCTTCAACTTCGACACTATTTCCCTTTTGACATCAGTAAAAAGTTTCTCAAGTAAGAATAATGTGCATAAATTGTTCAATGTCATCCATATAGTGGCAATCGACCACCATTCAAGTGTTATGCTGAAAAAGCATTTAGTCAAAAAATCTATCACATAGGCAAGATCATAGTTCATAACAAGCCAGCATAGTTCAAACCAAAAGAACCCTAATCCACATAGAAGAAATGTTCGTGGATAGGGTGAGAATAGTTACAGACTAATAGAATCAGTTATTATAAGAAGCAAAATAAATAAGGGAGGGGGAACAGGAGCAAACAACATCACTCCTCTCCATCATACTCTTCCTCCTCCTCTTCATTATGTTAAGCTTCTTCTTCATCTTCGTCAGCTTCATCATCTTCATCAACTTCTTCCTCGACCTCTTCATCCTCCTCAGCAGGTTCTTCATCCTTCGGTTCCTCGTGCTGCAACTGTTTCTCCTCAGAATGTACTAGTTCCTCTATACCAGGAACCACCAAATTGCTTGCAGCAGCCATAGCTAAAACCTGAGTCTTTGGGGGAATAGAGTCAATACCTAGAGCCATCTGAGCTTTGATATCTGGAACTGTAAGCAACAATAACTGTGTATCAGCTAGCTCCTTCTTAATCTGCTCTATCTTGGTATTGAAAGAAGTTGAGATACCCTGGACCAGCTCCATCAGTTTACTAAGAGTCTTCTCTTGGTTCTCCATTCTCTCCAAAACCACATTCTGACCTGCTGGTTCCTCTGCCTTGGATTTCTTCTTTGGAGGGGGCTTAACCTCCACTGTTTCCTCGAATTTGAACCTCAATACATCAGCTCCAATATCAAGACCCTTTTGCTTAAGTATAGCCTTGGTGAACACTGTAACGGGTACAATAGATCCACTTAGGCTAACTTTGTTGTTCTTAAGCAATTGGGTGATGATAGATCCATAGGGCAATGAATGATGGGATGAACCATAACAGCTCATAATGTGATCAAGAATCAAGGAAGGAAGATTAATCTTTATCTTCTTCATCATCAGGTAGATCAGCACCATCTCCATGATGCGTACTGTTCCCCTTCCTTGAGCCCTTGGAAGAAGGACTTTGTTGCATAAAGAGTGCAGAACCAGCATGAGTGGTTCCTTCAAATCAACAGACTTAAATACAACATACTTCTTAGGCATCTTCCCACCAAATCGAAAGTCATAAATCTCATCAGGTGTGACCCCTACCAACATAGGCCACCAATCACTTGAATACTTATCAAAACCATCCCTGGGTACTCCTAACATACTTGARAAAGAAGCTACAGACATACTCACATCAACACCTCCAACATTAGAACCGATTGACATATCAGGCAACTGTTTCAAATTCACATAAAAATCTCTAACACCAGACACATTCGTAGCAGAACAATCAAATAAGGACATCCATCCTTAGTATTCAATCAGACTCTTGTATTCAGAAAGAGCAGGCACATCAAAGTAACCAACCTCAACTCTACATCCAGACAACACCACTCTAGCACCTAAGTCAGTAAAACCAGTAATTGGTGACTCTATAGACTTACCTTTTGTAGATCGAGGTGGTTTGACTGCTGTTGCCTTTCTCTTGGTTCCCCTCTCAGAAGCAGTAGATTGTTCCTCTTCTTCCTTKTTTATCTCCTTCTTTACTGCTGAACGGAGTCTCCCTTTGACTGTGGTGCCCACCATAGGTATTCCCTCCTTTTTGCCAGTAATCTCCACATCTTCATCCCCAGCTCCTTCCTTCTCGAACTCCTTGTTTAATTCTCGTTGTGTCTCATGTACCTGTTCCCCCCTGAGAACCTGCTGGTTCCTTGATTGTGGAACCACCAGTCTCAATTGGATTTGCATGAGGCACTATCTCCTTTGAACTAAGTTGGGTTGTTTTTGGTGGTGAGGGTGATTTTTGTGGTAGATTTTGGTTTGATTTTATGGGAGTGGATGTTTTAGAAGAAACCGTAGGTGGTGGATTCGTCTCGGTTTGTAGAGGGTCAGGGTTCACTTTAGTGATCCTCCGAGATTGTGAGGAATCACTGGATTGTCCCCTTCCCCTTTCTCTTCTTGTTGCACTTGTGTTTGATTTCCTTCCCATATTTCCTTTTGATCGAAGATGATGATGAACAGTAACCCGATGAACAGTGTTTTTGAATTTGAAATTTTGAGCTTTAGAAAACAGAGCACTTTGATGAGAGAGAGAGTATAGAGTGATGAAGATTTGTGAACTACACAAAAGGTTAGCATAAGATATATATAGTGAATAAATCATCAATGAAGCAAGAGGGCAAAAATATAGCCGGTTGAGCTAAAGAATAACGGCACAATTTCAAAATCAAATTTGTAATGATCACTTTCCTTAAATATCTCAACCAACTCGAATTATGGCATGTGTAAGATATGCCTTGATCATCAAGCCAAAATAACTGAAGTAGGATATATTTCTTTCCAAAAAGATAAATATCCTAAGTAATTTTTCCATAAGATATAAAAATATCAATCGAAAAACATATCAGAGCTGGTCTGCTGTTTCCCCTTGCTGGTACCTGTATAGAACCACTTTATCTTATTTATGAGAATTAAAGTTCAACAGTCTGTTTTCTTGCAACAATGGTTCTCAACCTTTTTGAGGGATTAAACCATTTACACAACACCTGAAGGATTTCGACATAGGTATATACACATACAATACAAGAGAGACAATTCTAGCCAATCATTGAGGGAAAAGTATAGAAGCCACATCACCAAAACCTACTAGACCTATGACACACRATTGACCTAAAACTTAACTAAACCTAAAAGGACTCTTAATCTACAAAAATACTCACGACACAGAGGTTTTGTGAAGATATCAGCAATTTGATCTTCACTTTTYRAGAACAACAACTCCACCAAACCTTTCTCAACATTATCTCTTAAAAAATGGTGTCAAATTTCAATGTGTTTGGTTTTGGAGTGCTGGACTGGGTTCTTAGAAATGTTTATAGCACTTATGTTGTCACAAAAGATTGGAACAATGTTGTATACAACACTAAAATCTTCCAGCTGGTTCCTTATCCACAACAGTTGAGAACAACATGAAGCTACAGCAATATATTCTGATTCAGCTGTGGATAAGGCGACTGAATTCTATTTTTTAGAACTCCAAGATATTAGACAAGAGCCAAGAAAATGTGCCATACCTGATGTGCTCTTTCTATCAACAAGGAAACTAGCATAATCTGCATCTGTGTACCCAACAAGATGGATTGAACTACTTTAGGGTACCACAAGCAAGATTGTTGTTCCCAACAAGATACCTTAAGTATCCTTTTCTAAAGCCTTCAGTGAGATTCCTTTGGATTTCATTTGAAACCTAGCACAAAAGCCAACAGAAACACAATATCAAGTCTATAGCTGTTAGATAAAAGTGGGACCCAATCATCCTCTATATAGTAGGCTTTCCAACATTTTCCCCTCAAATCCACATCCAGTTTTGTAGATGTAGAACACGGTCTATCATAAGCCCTTGCTGTTCTCGCCATGCCAAATTTTTTCAGCAACTCTTTTCCAAGTACTTTTGCTGATGGATCATGAATCCATCAGCTGTTTGCTTAATCTGCAAGCCAAGGAAGAAATCCTAAATTCTCCCATCATGCTCATTTTCAAATTCACTCGCATAAGAATTAAGTAAAACTCATCACATAGAACTGATTAGTAACACCAAATAAAATATCATCAACATAAAGTTCGTACTACAATCAAGTGGTTCCCCTGGTTCTGATAAACAATGTCTTATCTATGTTCCCTTTTGTAATCATTCTTCAATTAAGAAGTGTGGACACTCTTCTCAATACAAGCCCTTGGGTGGGCTTTGCCCCCCCTTAAAATCCAATACAAATGTTTTGGCCAGTTGTAAACATGTTGAGGGGAACAACTTGTCCTCAAAAACCAGAGGCTGCTCGACATATATCTCTTCTTTCAAGTATCCATTCAGAATCAGTCTTCACGTCCTTGAAACAACTTCATATTCATGTGAGCAGCATAAGCAATCAATATTCTAATAGCCTCTAATCAGCTACAGGTGCAAAGGTTTTCATCATAATCTATCCCTTCTTATTGATTGTAACCTTGACAACTAGCCTTGCTTTAATTTCTAACTATGGTACCACGGTCATCCCAATTTGTTTCTGAAGAGCCCATTTTGTACCAATGATGACCTCTCCTTAGGTCCCCTTAATGGTACAAGATGCCAACTTCATTCCTTTGGAACTGATCAACCTCATCTGTGCATTGCTAAAAACCCAATCAGGATCAGTTAAGGCACTTTTGTAGGTAAGGTTGGCTCTCACTAGAGAGGAATGAATAGAAAAGCCCAAAAGTTTTTGGTAAAACACTCTTCTTGTTTGAATCCCTTTTTAATGCTTATAATTATTTGATCAGAGGAGGAATGAGACAGAAATATACTTAAATTTTGTGTAGTTATATTCATTTGTGCTTTCTGATTTGTTTGGGAAACAACAGGATCATGAATCTCTTCCTCTTCGAGGAACCAAAAGGATTCCTCATTCGTGCTGTTTCCCCTTACATCTCTTACCTCAAGTTCAGGACTTGTTTCATTGTATCCGTCAAATCTTCTGTTCCCCTAAACGTTCTTACCTGCTATCACTTGGGGAAACCATCAGTCCTGGTTCCCTATCTGTATCCTCTTCTATCTTCTTCTCTCTAGGCTCTCCACCATCATTATCCGGTGGACCAGTAGGTGAGCTTAGATTAGCTTGCTCTTCATTTGGAGACCCCAGGCAACCATGGTTCCCAGTGAACTCCATGAGTCCATAACCTCTCGAGGTTCAAGCCTGTGCTAATCTCAGAAGACATGTTAAACTCATCAAAAACAACATGGACACTCTCCTCAACACATAAAGTTCTGTTGTTAAAAACTCTATATGCTTTACTTGAGCAGAATATCCAAGAAGATTCCCTCATCACTCCTAGGGTCAAATTTATTAAGCTGGTTCTTCCCATTATTATGTACATAACATTTGCATCCAAAGACATGAAAGTATGAAATATTGGGTTTTCTACCCTTTAGGAGTTCATAAGGAGTTTTCTTTAGCTTAGGTCTTATGAGGCCTCTATTTAATATGTAGCAAGCAGTGTCAACAGCTTRACRCCAGAAACTCTTAGGGAGACCACTCTCAATAAGCATTGTTCTGGCCATCTCCTTAAGAGTTCTATTCTTTCTTTCAACAACACCATTTTGCTGAGGTGTTCTAGGGGCTGAGAAGTTGTGATTTATACCATGTTCCCTGCAATAACCAATAAAGTCAGCATTCTCAAATTCAGTACCATGGTCTAATCTTACAGAGACCAGCTTGTAGGAAAGCTGGTTCTCCACCTGTTTCACCAAAGTAACCCACTCATCAAATGTTTCATCCTTTGAGTGGAGCATTATCACCCAAGTGTACATGGAATAATCATCAACAATAACACAGACATATCTATGACCTCTTCGACTTTGAACTCTCATGGGACCACACAAATCAATGTGTAAAAGTTCAAAGGGTCTGTGGGTTCTCAAAACAGTTTTAGGCTTAAAAGAGATTTTGACCTGTTTCCCCTTGACACATTTTAAACAAACTCTATCTGCCTCATACTTGATGTTAGGAAGTCCTACTACCAAGTCTTGTGACTTAAGTTTATTCAGTAATGTCAAGCTTGTATGTCCAAATCTCTTATGCCAAATCCATTGGTTATCATCTAAAATAACTCTCAAACAGACAAACTTATCTTGAGGAATTTGATCCAGAAATGTAATGTGCACTACCAAAAAAAAAGCCTATTTAGCGATTGCCAATGAAATCAGTCGCTAAAATTAATGTTAGTGACTACGAGAGACTGTTAGTCTCTAAATTTGCGACTACCATGGTTGTAGTCGCTAGGTAGTGACAATAAGTCGAAAAATAGCGACTATCTTAGAGTATGAAGACTAACTTATGAAATATAGCGACTGAGTGTATGTTATAGCAACCACTTTTGTAGTCGCTATTTGGTTTTAAAATTAAAAAAATAAAAATGTCGTTAAAATCCCATTCACTCTCAACCACTCATATCCTCTTATACTTTCCCCATCCTCATATCGTCACATTGCCTCTACCTTGGTTCAGCACTTCTCACACCCAAACTCCACACTTAAGTAATCGATACCCTCGCCACATCCCTCATTGTCGTCCATCACCTCTCACTGCAGAACACGATCTCGTCATGCTCCTCTCACTCGTGGTTCCCTCACTTGTCGTCCCTCGTAGATTTGTAGATGTCACCACCACCACTGCGTGTTGCTGCTCACCATCACTCGTTCTCACCCTCAGTCAAAACCTTCTGAATTTCGCCTTGCCCAGCCCCCGACGCCGAATCTCGCTTCCCGGAATAGCTTGGTGAGAACCACTTTCTGTTTTTTTAATTTAATCATTAAGTGGGTTTGATTAATTTACTTATCTAGGTTGAATTTGAAAGCCTAGCTATTTTGTTGATTGTTTCAGTGGTTATTTTTATTTTAAGTTGAGTATGTTTGGTCGAAATTTTGAGTTCTAGATCTATGATTTTTTGTCTTTTAATTGAAGGTTTAAGAATCGTTTGCTTTTCTATTGTTATTAGACTTAAGGAAATTCATTGGAAATTGAAATTTGGCTAGCAATTTTGATGGTTTTTAGATGAGAAATGAGGTGAATCAATTGAACTCAAATGAGAAAGTTCCATAATATCTTTGCATTGTTCCATCATCATATCCAAGTAGAAAATTAAGAATGATTTGTGACTTAATCTTGCTTGAAGTTTGTATAATTTCAATACTTGCTATTGACATTATATTTTCAGTATTTCTTACCATTAAAGTTTGGCTTAACCAGATCCTTAGCATGTGATATTTCATGATTTCTCTACCATCAAACGTTTGTGTAATGTGTATATACTGCATATATGGAGCTAGCCTTCGTGGTAATTAAGGAAGCCACCAAGTCACTTCAAGTGACAAAATCAATCACACTGATGTGATTTTGACACAAACTGTGTTGCCAGATGTTAACTTTCAGGGGCAATAAAAATGTAACGAAATATGTATCTTCTTTAGTTTGTCATTATTGTTGTTGTTCTTTAAGCATTTGGGTTTGCTTGTGTTTTGTGTTCAGTCAGCAATAATGAATATTTAATTTCCAAGTCTCAGATACATATCTTTGAAACGATCCTTTTCACCATATGGATACCCGGTTAGGCAATGGTTGATACTTGATATATAGGCATACTCTACTCTTTGTACGTATATGTCAATTAGAAGTGTGTTATGAGATGTAGAGGTCCCTTCATGTCGTATGCAATTGTATTGAATTTTAATTCACCAAGTCACTTGTCATTTGATTTTCAAAAGATTGTTCCCTTTTTTCTTATTTACAAGTATGTTCCTTTCAGGTGTGTATTTTTTGCTCAAAGAGATATTTGGCGATCGCAACAAGCAATCGCAATTTGACAGGTAATGTGTAAATGTTTTGTATTTGGAAGATCACTTCCTGTCAAAATCTTCAATAGCTCAATTTGTACCGTATGTGTTGTGTGGCATTAAATTTTATGCATCATGCGTTGCAGATTTGCAGGTCTCTCTGCCATTTTTATGGATTTCAATGTATCTGTATATTCACAATGATCATTCGTTCATATTGAAATTTGATTCTTGAACTTGCTTATTCAGGAACATGCCACGATGTTGCGTTCAGGGCTGTAATTGTCTCAATTTACAAGTATTTTTGTCTTGTAGTTGTGCTTAGGCTCTTAAAATGTTGTTTCCTGTATAACTTATCTTGGTTGCAATCTTTCCATATTTATTCCTTTTTCCGAATAAATAATTATGCTCCCCTGTTTAATTTTCATGTCACCTCTTCGCTATGGTTAAGTTTTAAGACCTTAAAACTTTTCTTTACTTGTTCATTATCCCAGTTCACATCTATTTGGAAAAACAATTTGATAATATGAAGTCTATCCATTGATGCTAATATTCATGGAAATAGGTTGCCCAAATTGTGTGTGCTACTAAGGATGCAAACCTTTTAACTTGTCTAGTATGTTACAAGTTTGAATATTCCGTCGTTTTTGACTCTGTTAGGGTAGTTGGTTTCTGTATTTTATGGGATTGTTTAGGGCTTTTTTATGTGGTTATAGGTTATTTGCGTGGTTTACGGGGCTACCTAGCTCATGGTTGTTACTGTAGTATGGGGCGTGTTTGGGACTGGTTTGTGGTGGTTTGAAGTTATGTTTTGGACTGCTGCATGTTCTCTATTATTTTGGAACCTTTACAATTGCAATTTATAGCTTATTTGCTACTACATATTGTAGAAAGCAACTATAATTTTTCTTTGATAGTGGGTTTAATATATGTGTGGCCAGGATTTTTTTATGCATGTTATGTTCTTCCATATGGATACTTGGAACTATGGAAGTAGCAATTTCTTGCGGGTAATGATGAGTTGTTGATGGAAGCTATTCTAGCATTGAACAAAGCCGCACTCTCTAGCATTGAATGTTGAGTTGGTGATGTGAGCAATTCTAGTCGCGAACGACGCACGAGCCGATAACGGTAATATATCTTCTATTTTCTTCTTAATTTCTTGCAMATAGTGATTGATTTCAATTATCTTTAGTGTTTTCTTGAGTAATTCATAATAGGTCAAGTTGCTTATATATTTTTAGTTTTTTGTCAATTAATTTTTACGTTATCCATTGTATATGTGGGTACATAGATCTAAGTGCAGCTTCCAAATTTTGCTGTGTATGAATTCTTCAAAAGTTTGGTGTGTATGCAGAATTTAAATAATAAGAGAAAAACACATAAAAACCAGTACATGCTGATTCATTATGATCTTGGTCTGGTAGTGTAAAATTAAAAATATAAGCTTGTTGGTTTTTATAAATGCACTGACTTACCTTCGTTCTACATTGATGTGGTATAATTAATTGGGTCCAAAAATGAAAAGAAATAAAATATAGTATTACAAATTTCTTTGTGTATACAGTATATAATACATTCTAAAGAGTAATAAGTTACTCTGTGATATTTTAAGTTGTTTGGTGCTTATCAAAATAATGATTTCCTTATTTTGTTTATGTTGTTTTTGCAMGTTGGAAACAAAGATAAACTTTCATAATATAAATAAGAGAGTTAGAAATGGACCTATTGATGTGTAGTAGGGTTATACTTTGTAAAATTTCACCATTTTGTTATTTTTTTTGAAGGAATGAATGTTGTATACATTTTTTGATTTCTTTTAACTAATGTTGCTATTATTAAATGGCAGTAGAGCAAGTCATATTATATTATTATTTTGAATGGGATCAACAACAATGACAATTTCATTGTTGTTGATTTCATTTTTTTTTTTATTTTTTTCACCTGAATTTAGCGACCGCTTCAGTAGTCACTAAAATACAATCAGCGGTCGCTAAATTTAGTCTCCATTATGTAGTAGTCGTCATTTTTGGCGACTAACTTATCAGTCACCAACATAATAAAATCAGTCGCTAAATTTAGTGACTACCAAGTCAGTCGCTAACACACATTAGCAGTCGCTAAAAAGGTTAGTCGCCAAGTAGTCGCAAAAATGGTGACTACTCAAAAGTTAGTCGCTAAAATTGGTTAGCGACTAGCCTTTTAGCGACTACTAATTTTCTAGTCGCCTCAGTCGCTAAATCGTTTTAGCGACTGATTTTTCGGTCGCTAAAAATCGATTTTTTTTAGTGGTAAACATCATGTCTCCTGGTTCCCTCACATATAAGTTCACCTGTTTGTGAGTTAACTATATGACATAGGTTGACTTGAAACTCAACTCTATTACCTTTGTCACATAGTTGTGATATGCTCAAAATCTTATGTTGCAAGCTTTCAACATAATATACATCATCAATTGCATTTGAAAGTATCTTACCTACCTTACCTAAACCAGTAATGGTTCCCTTGCTGTTATCTCCAAAGGTAACACTTCCACCATAAAAGGCTACTAGTGAGAGAAATTGCTCTTTATCTCTGGACATATGTTTTGAGCATCCACTGTCCAAATACCAARAGATACTTCTCTTCACTTTAGCCTGCAGAACAAATCAAACATTAGATTTAGGAACCCAAACTTTCTTGGGTCCCTTTTCCACAACATTTGCATCTAGTTGGTCTTTTCCTCTTCAGACCAACTTCACATGTTTATTGTTCTTATTCACACTATGTCTTCTAGCAGGACATTCATGAATTTTATGTCCATTCATACCTGTTGTCTGTTGACACCTAAAAGTGTCTCCCRAAAAGAGTAATCAGTGATGAAACATACCGCGTCTCGCGATTGTTTTGACTTAGAAAAGATGCTTTGAACTCACAAAAGTTGGAAATACGTGAGGTCATACTCGGAACTATTGAGCAAAGGACAAACAAAGGGGGCAAAAATATTTTCTTTTATTTATTTTAATTATTTTCTATTTTTAGGATTTTCTTTTCTATTAAAGTAATTAATTACTGGTATTTTCTTGCATTTCCTACTTTCATCACACTCTTCACATTTTTCTGATGCTCACCCAGTATTTTTTTAATATTTTTTCTGAAACTATATTTTTCTATGATTTTTGATACGCAGAATACAAAAATACAAAATACACAAAAAAATACCCCGAAATACGTGGAAACCTTCTAAGAACACTCTAGAACTCCTTGCTTGGGAGAAGGGGTCTAGGTGCGTGACATAAAGAAAACAGGCAAATCACTATTATGCGAAAAAGATCGGAGAAATAGCAAATACGCGATAGAATAATCGAGCGTATATACGCTCTAGGCAGCGTTATACGCTCCTTTGAGCGTATATACGCGGTCCTCTGCGTATATACGCTCGATTTCTCCTCTATTGCCTAAAATAGTGCCTGCCTCATTCGAGACGTATATACACACACACCTATTCAACTTCCGTCCCTAAACTTGCGTATTCACACTCTCACCTCTCATACACTCTAAACAACATACATTCTTGATTCTAGCATTCATTCTGTTTCGATTCCAGCATGAGCGATAACAAGGTTTTCTTCTGGATTACCGCCATTTAGGAGTGGCCGCCGCCCTCGCGTTATAGCGTGCGCGCGGCTTGGGGTACTACATCGAGGTGCTTTGCTGTTCTGAGCCACGGAACCCGCACGTGGATGCGTGGGTAGTGTTGTCGATAAGGGAGTCGCCACCGTGCCTAAAAAGTATCACCCGACGCCCACTGGGTGCAAACCAATGCCCCACGTCCAATCAAGTACCAGTTCGTGGGTTCGGGGACATGGTACGGAATTGAAATCATAAAACCCACTCCGCCCGCATTAGCCGGCCTCTTACCCGGTCTCATGATTCCATTAAGCACGATTTATTGAGCACCAACTACTATTCGTTAACCTTATGAGCGCACTAGCCCTAAAGATTACTAAGTGAGTTACTAATTATGCAACAAACAAGATTCTACTAATGGACAGCATCCTTATTGTTAGATCAATATTAACAAGTGTTTAAAAACGTCGTCCATGAATTATCTGACTTTAATGTGATACGCCACAAATTTCCGTTTGTTTAAGCAATATATACAGTAATGATAGAATATGTACCAAACAAACATGAAAACATGTTCAGTAATCATATAAGAATATATGTATTTCTCCCTCTGTCCCTGCAATTACACAATTGTTAACTAAAAGCGATGTCCTTTGTTGAATGTAATTAAGACAAAGAAAACTTAGTTGACAAGATAGAGATATAATAATAAAGTCGGTTAGCGAAACAATTTTAAAAGCAGAATAATCATCTCTACCTATTTACATGAGACATTCAAAGTCGTTCACATGTTAAATTACATTAGAACTCTAATAAGGTTAATCAAGTTAAAGAAAGTGACAATAATTCTAGGTGTAGTAATCTCAGAATTCAACCTTATTGTTCGCTTCAACGAATCGATAAGACGCAAAAGACTCGTGTTTATAATGTGATTTTAGAGAATTTTGTAGAAGAGAAGAGATGCAAATACGTATGTGAATTGAATGAGTATGCTTAGGATTCGTTAAGTTGAATTGGACAGCGGAAGTCCCCTCCAAAGTCGGAGGCAATGTATAATTTATAGGCGCGGAGGAAGAAAAAAAAACGAGCCTACTACGCTGGGTGAAGTTTGCGTATATACGCTCAAAGGCAGCTATATACGCAGCTCACCAGCTATAACGCTCCTCAGCAATCCTGCTACTATACGCTCCTAGACGTATATCCGCAGCTCTGCGTATATATTTTTTCCAAAAATCTGAAATATTTTAATTCGGAATATTCTTTGCCATTATGTCTCGCTTTTCTAGATACGGATTATTCTTAGACGCTCTTTTCGCACAGAAAGTATATTCTAGAGATTCTAGAACATTCGCATTTTGCTAATATTCATGTATTTTCTGCGTATTCTGCGTAGTTAAACATTGCAAAATCATAGAAAATCATAGAAAATCAGAAATATTTATAAATTAACTGGCGGATCAGAAAAATGTGATCGAACATGATGAAAAACAAAAAAGCTGAAAATCGCCAGCGTAACTTGTTTGAAACCATATTGAGATTATCGAGGAAAACCGAAAGAAATTTGTCTTGATTACCTTTGACTCATAATTTCGAGTTTGACTTCACATATATTTCGAGCTTCATTACGAGTTCAATTGCGTATTTTCGGTTCGAATTTAATGCGACATGTGGGATACGTCATATTGATTACTCATTTGGAGACATTTTTACGGTGTCTACAGGAAGCCCCACTTTATAAGTCTGAGAGACGATGTCTCGTAAAACGAAAGTCAAAGTATTCGATCGGACGAGAGCAACCAAAGACGTTCTGCGACCCTGAGTTCCTTTCCCGTCCTGCAAAACAAAGGTTGTTACCTTTACCGCGCCCCATGCGTGTTATGCCTTGATTTTTGTTTTCGGAAAACTTCAACCCGGTAAAGATGCGCTGACGAACTTCTTGTGCGGAGAAGATTCCAAGACCCGGAGATGTCTGACGGAACTTCTTTTGTAGCAGGGAGAAGATTCAAGACCGAAATGTGCTGACGGAACTTCTTACGGAGAAATTCCAAGACCCGAAAGATGTGTTGCTTGAGATTCTGTAGCGGGAGGAAACCATAAGACCCGAAAGATGTGTGCTATTATGTTGTAGGGAGAATCTCTAGACCCGAAAGATGTGTGCTGGATTTCTGTACGGAGAAATCGTAGACCCAAAGTGCTTAGCTGGATTTCTTGTAGCGGAGAAATGATAACCCGAAAGTGTTTATGCTGATTCTGTAGCGGAGAAATCGAACCTGAAAATGTTTGTGCTGATTCGTAGGGGAGAACGTTAGACCCAAGTGTGTAAAGAGCTGTTGGTGACGAGCCCCACTTGACTGAGATTCTGAAGAGACGAAATCTCGTAAGACGAAAGAAAAAGTATTGATTAGGACGGAGAGCAACTCAAGACGGTCTGCGACCCTAGTCACCCTTTTTCGCCTCGTACCTGCAAACAAGAAGTTAGTTTTACCTGTATTACCCGCCCCCATGCCGGGTTTTATGCCCTTGAAGCGCCTGGATCCACGGGCTCTTTCTCCTACCGGCTGAACTTGGCTTTTCAGGAAAAATTGAGTCATGCAATACCTCGGAAACGCCTCGTCCTCAGTAGCTTTTCTACGCTGCCTTGGCTTATCGGGGAAGAAAATGATGTAGATCCTTCCCTACGTCGACCCTTGGCTTTTCGGAAGAAGTAATGTAAGTTCCGTCGGGGAAGCGCCTCGTTCCTTCGGAAATTCCCCACGGCTGACCATTGCTTTTCGAAGACGTAATGAAGTTCCGTCGGAGCGCCTCGTCCTTCAGGAAATTCCCCTACGGCTGACCTTGGCGTTTTGCGGGAAAGTTGCGTTGTTAGCCAACAATCGCGTATAGCGCATGAATCCGCCGCTAATAGGCTATGAGTGATGAATAATTTCCATTTCGGAAACGCCCGTTCCTCGGACAACCTCCCACGGCTGACCGCGGCTTTTTCGGGCCAGAATGTGCGTAGTACAACCTCGCGGTATACGTGAATGCCGTACTAGGCGTGTGAAGGCAACTGCATGTAAATGGCCTGCCTTTGCTGTGGACGGTGGCAATGCCTGCAACTGTGCAATGAATGGTTTGTGCAGATGCATATGCATGATGATTTTGTATGCTCAATGAGCAATGATGCTTATAGTGTTTGCAATGGCCTATATGTGTAATGCAAGTCAAGTGTTTATCTTAGATTATGCACTGAAAGACCAAGGAAATTGACATAAATAGTAAGTGCTTTTGGATTGCGGGATGGAGCCGTTCAAAGCCCCTTCGAGGAAAGGCCAATTGCTTCTGCTTATTGCAACAGTGATGGCCCCCAACCCACTGGGTCTGGGCGTGTGGGAATTGGCTTTAATTTGTGGTTGTTGATGGTTGGTTTAAGTGGATGACCCCCACTTGATGAACTTGCTTGGTGAAATCAGGTTGGGGCCTTGTGTTATAGAGCCTGGTTATGGAGTAGGAGGCTAGTGAATTTTGTGGATCCATGGGTTTTGGCTTAGCTTTTGTGTGGGTAGAGTAAGGAATAGGTATGTATTGACTGCCCAAAGCGGTGACATTGAGTGAATTTGCATGAGAGAGACATGGACGGGATGCTGCAATGTTTACGATGCTTGAGGAGGATGCCTGATGACTGCTACAGAGAGATAAGCCTAGAAGAGTTGAGGAAGCCCCCTTAAGGTATGAAGAATAGTGCTAAAGGTTCAACGAAAATACAAGGCCAAAATTTAGTGAACTAAGGTAAGTTAGACACCTGAAAATGTGTCTCCCCAAATTAGTAATCCGTGACTGAAAACATCCGTGTTCTTCGCGATTTTTCGACTCAGAAAGAGAAAAACGATGCTTGAACTCACGAAAGTCGGATACGTCGAGGTCTACTCGGAATTATTGACAAAGGTCACTTACAGGCACTATTTCTTCGTTTTCTCGATAAACTCAAAGTTTTCGAAGGTTTTCAACAAGTCACGCTGGCGATTCTCGTTCTTTTTGTTTTATTTCAGGTGCGTCCACATTTTTGAACCGCCAAATTTTTAATTATTTTCTGATTTTTCTATCATTTTCTATGAATTTCCAAGATATTTAAATACCAATACGCTAAAAAATACTTGGAAAAATTAAAAATACTTCGGAAATACGTGAACTTCTTTAGAAACAGTACTAGAAATCCTTGGCTTGGAGACAAAAGAGTGTCTAGGTACGTTGAACTCAAGGAAATCACGAATGAAATCGGAGAAATCAAAAAGATTTCAGTTTTTTGGAAAATATTCTACGCAACATCGAGCTATATCGCAGGTGATGAGCGTATATACGCTCAAAGGGCGTAATACCGCTCCTCAACCAGCTATATACGCTCACCTATTGCCAAAATTATAGGAAAGCACTGCGTTATTACGCTCAGCTAATGAGCTATATCTCCTCGATGAGCGTATATACGCTCATCCTGGCTTATACCAGTTTGCTTCCCTCGTTTGCCTCTGCTATAAATACTCCCTGCCTTGCTCAGGTCGAAACACGACTTGAATACGCACATTCACGACTCAGAAACTTCCAATTCACAAGACTCAAGTCACAGGACAATCAAACACTCTCAAAACACCAAAACACTCAAAACACATTCTGCATTTCAATTTCAAAGCAATCGATCTTTACGAATAACAAGCGAATAAGGTTAAATCTGAGTTACTCACCAAAAAAACCTTTCTTTCACTCTTTTTCAATTACTTTTGTCTCTTTTAATTTGACTACATTATTTTGAGTTTTTTAATTCAATTTAAGCAATGTAGAAACTCACTCTAAATCGTTATGTAAATATGTAGGTTTTATTACATTTTATATGTTTCCACTGGTTTTTGGTTTCATATTGATACATATCTGTTATTGTCAATTACTAACTTGTTGTTTCTGTCCTCAATTAGCGAATTCAATCGAGGCGATTCCCTTGAGTTTCATTCTATTCTAACGATTTGATGTTTGCATCATGAGAAGGGCGCACATATATATTATTATGCCTTACTAACCTTTGCTTCATGTCTCATGTATATATATTCAATCACACTTGTATATATGCTTAAACAAGACCGGAATTTAATCTTTTTCAGTTAAAGTCAGATTAATCATGGACGAACGGTTTCTAGGCACCTTATTAACTTGCTAACAATCAAGTGACCGCCCTTATCATTTTGTAGAAGTCTTGGTTGTGTCATAATAGCAACCCACCCTAGTAATCAATTGCACTTTCCAAGTCAAATCAATAGGCTCTTTTGAATTCAATTTAGATTATGAAACTACAATGACGACCGGTACGGCCGCTACTGCGGGCGAATTGGGTTACAGAAATGAACTACCATTCCCGAACCAGCAGACTGGTACTTGATTGCAGTGGGCATTGATCTTGCAACCATGTTCGGGTCCGTGGAATCTGCCTATGATTAGCACGTGGCGAATCCTTCTCGACGACACACCCCAACGCTCACATCGGATTCCATGGCTCAACTCACATGACACTGAGCTGAGGTCAACGCCCCCTGCCTAAGCGAGGCGGAGGCCCTACAGTAAGTAAACGTGGGAATTGATGCGGTGTGGCACATTGATGTTGGTTCAAGCTCGATCTATATGATGGACCGCAGAATCTGCTCGATCTATATGTGATTGGTCAACTCACGGGGATCTATCACTAGGAAATCTGATAGCTTCCTGACATTTTAAGGAATCAAACTATATGATGGACCTCCAGAATGTTATGATATATTGATCGACAATCGAAGAAGAGACTTCCTACATAATCCTATATTGAGAATTAACAAAGACACGTCTAAGTTCTTGTTGAATGAATTATGGAACAATGCCATCGTACGTGAAGAGACATTATTGTGTATAGTAAATATCAGAAGTGTAAGATAGAGGATTGAAAAGCATTGATGATTACAAGACCCACGAGATAGCAGCAGTGATCTAATTTAGAACTCTTGCTATTTTATGTTGAATGAGCACTTGGACCTTTGAACTTTGATTTGCATTGATTATGACATTATTGCATTTGTGATGACTGAATTGACTTGTGATTTTTTGCTTTTTGCCATTTTATTCTTCTCTCTTTTTTTCTTTTGCACATGTCTCCTACGCACCGTTTGTCAAAAGGTATAGTCGATTGGTATAGAGGAAAATAGGCTGAATGATTAGGTTTATGGCTCCAAGGTGTAAGGTATGTTGTTGTTTTGATGTGTGAATGAAGGGAATGGAGGGAAGAGGTTATTTGTGAGGCTATGAAAGAAGCCTTTTTTTTTCTCTTGGCAATGTGTCCTGAATTTGTGAGGTCGATTCATTAATTTGATCCATTATAAGTTAGAAGCGAGCAACTATATGGAGCTATGGAAAAAGGAAGACTTTATTAATCAAAGAATTTTACGATTGAGGCAATTGCAGAATTGTGTGATCCGATGGAATCCTAAATGACAGACCGAAATGGAAAAAGGAAATGATATTAGTCTAGGGAAAGGGATCTCCGACTTCCTCTCTTAAAGCAAGACTCCAACTGACTCATGTGATTGAAGAGTCATTCTCTGATGTCCACTCCAATCGTATCCTTCGAATGTGTAAGGCCTCTTATATATCTGGCTGTGTGGGTGGAGCCAGAAATGAAGTTGACCATCCATTCTCAGCAGGAGCGGACTAGTGGTGTTGTGTGTGGTGCAGCAACTTCCTCTCCATCTAGTCAATAGGTTGTAACCCCTCGTGCGTCCGCTGTTTGATGGATGCTGTACGCTCGGAAGAGTGTTGTGTGTGAGTTGGTCTGAATGTTAACCCTTGATCTTCCTATGAGACCGTGGATGAGTCTTTCCAAGTACTATTTCTTCTCAGAATGCGAAAGAAGACCATTTGACATTAGTCGGGTTTCGCAGAGGAAGGGAAAAAGACCATTTTGGAAACAAGCAGAGCAATCCTTTAAGTGCCATGTTGTCTTAAATTCCTTTAGATGGAAAATTGGGTATCATATGATCGTTCTCAGTCGGCCTTAAGTCTGTAAATGCTAATGTTTCCGCCTGAGATAAATATATCATCTAACTGACGCAGTCTATACTCGGTTGCAAGTTTATGAGTAGAGTCGAGAGTAGATAGATGAACCTTGGATATGTTATATAGAGTCGATTATAGAAGTCTTACAATTAGATAGGTATTAGTGGTGGTCATTGTATGTATTCATTTATTGACCAAGGAATCCATTTAGTAATCCTAGTCCCTTTCAAAAAGCTTGTTGGTGCGAAGGAGTAGCATCTTATCTTAGATAGATAGTAATTTTCTAAAAATGCTCCTTATGATTATCCTCAAATAGTATATACAAGCTTATCATTTAGTCTATTTAGATAATATTTTTCATTATGTCTTCTTGGCTCTCAGACTTATTAACGTTGTAGATAAAGAGGTTATCTCGTTAGAACGAGAGTTATGACATCTTCTTGCCCAACTTGAGTCCATAATTTTCTGCTGATATTCATACGACTGCATTTATGATAAATTGTATATGAGATATAGTTGAAGTTGGAGGGTAATATAGCAAACCATATCTAGGATGACTCGAGCTAATTATGAAGAAGTAGCAAGGCTGAGCCCACTCTGACTCTTGGTCGATATATAGTACTACGGCTATACGTGAGGCGGGATACTTAATCAGCGGGCGCAATGATTGCTCACAAAAGAAGATAAACCCCTAGTAGTCACACTTCTCTTACTTACTCCGTTATATGTGATTACACAATTCACTGAATGCAGATGCTAAACTCGACAAATCTGTGCCATAATTCTATATCGCCATTCTATCATACTTTTCCCATGATATACTGCAAGTATCTCCAGCCAACCGCTGACACCTTTTCATTGTTTTTTTTTTTTGAAAAATACATAATTATAATATATTTATGCTTTTTTTATTTTTTGAAAAATATTTTTTTTTGCTTTTTTTTGTTTATGATTGTCTTGAGATTGCCTTCTTACTATTATCTCTTTGAGCAAGCCTAGAAACAATATCAAATTCGATATATAGGATGCAATTCATTTTCTTGCTATTGCAGGGCTCTTGCCTGCTATTGCCATTATGTGCTCTTGCGATCCTCTTAACCATCCGTAAGCTCTAGAGCCCGACTGCCCTTCGACAGAGTTGGTCGAGCCCTACGTTTGGAAAGCCAAAAATGGGAAGTAGAGGTCAAAACCTAATGTAGGTGGTTCTATCTAAAACTAGCGGTCTTTTCAATGCTGTTCGAAATTCTTGTGGCTTGGACATTCCTCTCTAGCTTAGTCTAGGGTCTACTTTAGAATTCCTTAAGATCGAGAGTCTCTTTGGACTCATAATCCGGGTCAAATCGTCCCAACAAGTTTGCAGAACCACCCACTCTTTTTGCCGTGTTCTGCGATAGTTTCTGTGTTTGACTTTAAAATGGAATCTCTGAAAAGCAATTTGAAATGGCTCTGAAGTTCCTGCCTGAGTGAATGACATTCTGTATGTTTTACACGACTAGAATCTGACAAAAAGAGTCATACTAAGTTATACTTCACTTAATATGTGAGCAATGTTAACATAAGATTGCTCATGAGTGATTTAACTAAGTTCGCAATTTGTGACTATATTGTATGGAAAGTGTTGATTCTGTAGCAGAAACTGAATTCCTTTTTGGATTCCGAATATGTTAGGACATCATTGCCAATGAAAACATGCAAAATCAATGTCATACCAATCGCTTTCATGTGGAATTACGGACTCTTTCGAAGGTCTTTCCCGATTTACCCACCTACTCACATCGTGTGAATTCATCATCGCCGAGATTGATGGATCGCCAAATAGTTGCGGTAGTTTTTAGGTAGCTGTTGCCCCGCCCGAGTCAGCAAATTGCTATATTTAAGCTCGGGATTTTTTGATAAGCCTGGTCGCTATGGCTTATTTCGTACTCTACAACGATCATTGTTTCTTTGTTGCGCGCTTGTGAGTCCAACAAGCCTTTTAGATTATCACTTATTCATAGCCCATATTATGTTTCAAAGTGCACTGAGCAACCTCTGCATCTACTGTCTACTGTAGATCTTGTTCTTCCGTTTTACATCTTCTTTTTGGGCTTTTTGAATAGATTCATTTTCTTTGTTGTCAAAATATCATGTTACATTGGAAACCAAAGGTGTTAGGCCTCTGTCGAGTAAGGAAGACAAAACAAGTGAACCACCGATAATGATGCCTAATTTTTTTATTGGCAACGCCGCACAAATTTGTCTATTCGAACGACGCCCGGAACGTTGTGCCAAAACAATGGCCCACGTCAATATAACTAATACGCTAGTGCAAAAGCTTTTATTGGCTTTCCGTCCGGGGACATGTACGTTGAATCGTATAGTTGATATTCCCCAATACTCTGTCTCACTCAGTCATTCGACTAGCATGATTTCATTAGTTTTGGAAGTCTATTTTTAAGTTTAACTAACATAATCTTCAGGTATTCCTGATTTGGATATAATACACAACTTAAAGCACATTATTGCTGCCACCACTACTTATATGTTCTGGTAACACATGTAGTTCACTCTCTATGCACCTATAATGAATTGATCTCATTATTGTCAACCTGCTTCAAAAGGTTGTAATCAACATTTATTATGCACATATTCGATATAGCTTTTCTTACGATGAGTCAAAAACAATTGCGATCTAGCTATATTTATTGTTTACTAGTCTAACTTTCTAAACAATTCGTGAGCTACTAGAGTATAAATAAAACAAGCCTCTAATGTCTTTTTCAGTTCAAATTCCATTATATACCATTACTTTATGTGTGATTATCGTTCACCAGTTCAATTTCCGTCTATGGTGTTTAAGCAATATATACCAGTATATAGAATATGTGTCAAAAACAAAACATGTGTATATATGACTCTATCAATTGTAATTTTGCAGTTAAGCTTAATTTACGTTCCTATTCTAGTATCTAATATATATCTTCTCACCCTAGTTTTACTCCCAGTGTCATATATACATCTTAGTATGTGTTTCAAGTACTATAAAACTCTTCATAGTGTTCCTGGTTACAGTTCTGTCGATTGGTATTCCTGGTTAACTTAAGACAAAAAGATACAAGTTTAGATATCTGAGATCTACGATGAGTTGTAATGAGATTAAATCTTAGCCGAAAAACGAATTGTGATGAATTAAGCTTATCGTAATAGTATCCAGTCTAATATTTACATGAGACGATTCAAATCGTTTCCAGTTCTTAGTTACTGCGGTTATCTACATTGTATAAATTACATTAGAACTTAATAAAATATGAGTGGTAATCTAGATCTTAATAAAATGTGGATGCAATTATATTGATTTTCGAGTGTAGTTGGTTCATTCATCGTCAGAATTCAACCTTAGTTTTTTGTTTGTGTTCTACAACGAAATCTGATATCAGAATGTACACCAAAATGCATTAAATCAACCAGACTCGTGTTATGTTATTCGTGAAGTTAAAATATTTTTTTAGAGACCTCGAAAAGAGTCCCGCATGCAATAATACGTATGTGATACCCTGAGTCGCTTAGATCGTTAAAGTTGGAATTGCTACGTCGAAAGTCCCCTCAACATCTGAGACACGGCATACAGTTACAACTTACCATACATATACTTTATAGTGGCGGGTAAGGAAAGAATAAAATTAACGAGCGTACTACTGACTTACGTGTAGACTGCATCGCATTACTAATATTACGCTCTAACGATAAATACGTACAATTACGCAGCATACATAAATAATACATACACTCACCGCATTCTAATATGACGCTCCTCAGAATCCTCGCGTACTTATTTTTTCCAAATTCTAAATTTATTTCCAATACGATAAATCAATTTCTGACTAACATACTTACCTATGTCTGATTACTATCTTAAACTCATACTACATACATTACGGCAATATCCCTTCTATAGCACGCATCCATCACTTTCGCACAGAAGTAATATCTCTAAGCGAATATCCTCAGATACATTACCGTCGCCGTTACTGTTTCTTACGTACTATTCAATGTATTTTCGTTGGTATATCTGACCGAATCTTAAACACTTGACAAATTACATAGAAAGAATCAAGTCAGCATATAAATAAAATATCAGACAAATATAATATTGTTTAACGTACAAATATCTTGGCGATCGACAAGGAAAAAGTGGACGAGCCGAAGCCTACGAAGCGTATGACATGAAATTAATCATATTACTTGGCTATTTGTGCAGAGACAAGGTTGCTAGCGAAGGCTGTGTTATGATACCATATTCGAGATTATCGCCGAGAAACCCGATACAAAAGAAATACAAAACTCATTTTTGCTAACCATATTGTACGAACTTGAATACAATATATATAAAAGGATTGATTGATCATACAATGAAGTTCCTCGAGTGTGACTTCACATATTTCGAGCTTCATACGAGGTCAATTGCGATTTCGAGTTCGAATTAGGACATGTTGATCTTAATCAATTATGACATAATTATCTTCACTATCCTTGTAGATACCAATATTTACCGTTGTACATAACTTCGCCCACTAATTATACCACACTTATTATCACTCAATATTCCTCGAGACTCTAATTAAACTAACTATATACGAGTTTCCCAGATTATCAAAAATGATTGTAGATACTCATGCCACATATATTCTTGGTAGTTCATTTCACTTATTGTAACTGCTTATGAGCACTTCCAATAGTTAACACGATAATTACCTTCGTTTCCTCGTCTTTTTTTACTCTCATTGTACATGTCCCTATATTTCGCTTGTCAACTCTAAAGCTGTCTGTCTAAATGTGCTCATAGTGCCAATATAATTTTCGATTTTTTAAGGAATTTTCCCCTATAGCGATCCACGGCGAAGGGTCTTTTGCACTTTTATAACGAACTAACATTTGGTTTTTCAGATTCAAGTGTGTGCGTACATATATTTTGTTATATCGTATTCGTATATTTCGCATTGATGTGTACATCACTTTATATATTTTGCGTAAATTAAAGACAAATTATGTGAATCACTTTAAAATCAGATTAATTATGGACGCCCGTTATTAGCACCGTTTTATTTACTAACGCAAACGTGGTCACAATTCTCAGGGTAGTAGTTTCTTGTGTAATCAGAACCCACTTTCGTTAGTAATCTTTAGGTTATTACGCTTCTAAGGTGCTAAAAATGTAAGTTATGTTGCATTCAATAACCGTATGAATGGAATGCAATGACAGACGGTAGAGGCGCTACATGCGGGCGAATTGGGTTACCAGATCTATCTTACCATGTCCCCGAACCCCCACCGATGGTTACTGGATCCGGACTGGGCATTAAATTTGCACCCAACGTTATCGGGCGTCCGGAATAACCTTTAGGCACAAGGCTGGCGATCCCCTTATCGACAACACTCCCCAAAAAAAACACACTCACGTTGCGGCCATTCCGTGGCTCAAGCCCACGCAAAGCACCGATGTAGACCAAGCCGCGCTGCCGCTATCACGCAGGTACGACCCCGTCCTAACATTGGCGACTTCACAGGGATATCACCGTTAGTGAAGTGACAGACTGAAAGTCTCGTAATTCCATCATCACGCTTATGGATTTTGCATTTTGCATGTACCTTTCGAATAAGGTCGCGCCTTAGCTCCTTGGCTCAATATGGGCAGTTCCATGCTCGACCACCTTAAGGGGGATACTACCTTGGTTGCATTGGTTAAGGATCGCATGGCTTAAGGCAAGTCCTATCCCGCCCACGCCGCGTGTCACGTGTTCAATGCGTGACATAAGGGTAACCTGCCTAACACTTACCGTGAAGTGGATTGAAATTGACCCAGCTCTGCCCTTAGCTGGTACACTCTCTGACTTAACTGACCACACAGTTGACTTGTCATTCACGTGTCTTATATATGTGCATGTATGGGTCCTATCCATTTGTAAGTTCTAGACCTAACACAACACTTTCATATGTCCATGGTCATCTTTTTAGTTCACATCATCATATGCGACTTTAGTGCCTCTACTTATCTTGACCATAGTTCACTAGGACTCTGTTCCCAAACTTTGACCTTATCCACAACAAGACTTTGCCCCTAGGTCTGTGACCCTTGACCATTAGATAGCATAGACTCTGACCTTAGGACTTTTGACCATTGACCACTAGGTAGGCACAGACTTTGACCATTGACGTTACTTCACATAGGATTGACCTTTGGCCAAATTAGACTCGACCTTAGCACCTCTAGGCTGACCCTAACCACTCTAGGACATGTGCATATCATACATTCCCATATGTCATTTGTGCCCTTCAAAAGACAACAAAAACAAACAGAAAAAAAAAAAATAATCCGAAAAAACACGAAAGGGGCACCTTGCATTCATGCATTCATCTGGAAAGAATGACCAGGAATTAGACATATGCATTTGCATCTGCATCATATGTTCAATATGACCAAGGAGGTTCACTAAGGGTTATTTTTTAAACGGGGTGGAATCGTCTCCATGCCTGCTCGCCCGAAGTTTGAGCCCTAAGCCCCAACTACCTCCAACCTTTCACACCATTAGCCTAACACCAAAACAATTGGCCTCGAAAGAAAAGATCAAAGCTTGCGGCTAAGTTCAAGGCTTTGAAGCTAGATCAAGAGTTGACCTCAGCACTTCCTTGGACAAGCTATTTGAAAAGCTATCCCAAAAGCCATCGACCCCGCCTTTTACAAGACCAACCTCCTCTTGACCCCACCTTTCAACAAATGCCAAAGGATTTCTCAGCTGAAGACATACCCAAGTCAAACCGCCGAGACCCTCGATTCCTATCAAGGGATTTAAGACCACCATGGCGCTTAAAGGTATTGACTGCACGCCTTGTTTCAATGTCTTCCGCCTTTCCTTGAACCATATTCAAAGTGGTTTCTTTTCACTTCCTGAGACAGAAATACTACTTGAAGACATCATCCACGCCATCATGCAAGATACAGGGCCGAAATCTCGCTACCTTCAGACGCGCAACTATTCTTTTCCCAAGTAAGCCATTACCCATCCTTAAGCGAAGTGAGTAAGAACGAATGGTAGTCTACACTACCTTATTGCTTACACTAAGAGTGATGTAAAGCGGATAAGATCGATTATGGCCATCGTAGTCTTCTGCTCCTACGTCTCAAGATGATAAGAATTGTCAAAAACCATAACATTTACTGAGCCCTGTCGCATAGCTAGAATCATACATAACTACCTCAAGTATCGATAGAACACGTGTTTGAGCCACGATTCGCACAAAGGGATCTGAACGACACATTGTTGACAGGACGAACATATAGATGCCCCAATTAGACTTGTCTGATCGAAGTGTGCACTGAGTCTTCAGAAGGTCATCTATGCTTATCTCACTAAGTCGAGTAAGCCTGATCGAGTACCGGGGAGTCCCGTTCCCATCCTTCGTGTATCCTTTCTTTACTCCATTTTATGCTCAATATTATGTTCCATTATCCAGGTTCAATTTAGGCAAAATAACTATCATGCAATCTATACCTCTCTGTATATACAACTCCTTGATTAATATCAAAATATAACTTTAATTATCCTCAATTATATCTCCTTGCTCGCCTCCATATAGTTTGTGACTTCTGTACCTTTATAGCACTAGAGAACTCAATACCAACTAATCACCTCAACTAACTTATCCAATTGACCATTTGCCACAGACAGTAGACCATTTTGACTTGCATCGCCCACAAAATGTACCTCTTTCCCTCCATAATTCCCTTCATGATCACATGCATTGCGAATCCTACATGAAATCCCTTTGCAATACACCTCTCAGCCATTACATCAACTGTCATTTTAGCCTAATCTCTTCTTTCAACATTACCAATACCCACTCCTGCCCATACAACCTCTTTCGAGATATCAACCGATACTGCAGTAGAAACAAGACATGGCAAAAGATAAAAACAGATCGAATGATACTAATAACTGATCAAAACAAGTAGACAAAGACAAAGATTTTTCATGCCCAATATATCACCAATGTATAAATCAATATATATTTCAAATAATCCAACGCCAACACGCATCAAGCTCAACAGCTCCCAGATCAAATTCAAAAAGCATTCAAGTCTAGACAAGCACACCAACTCGCACCCGTACGGACGACATACCAACACTCCACCACAATGCATACACCACACAACACACACACACAACACACACACACAACCCACACACACACACACACACACTACACACACACACACACACACCACACACCACAACACCACACACAACACACACACACCACACACCACACAACACACACACACATCCAGCCTTTCTCAACCACTCAACACAACAGCCAACACACCATATTAACAAGGAGTTACCAACCACAAAAGCCTCTTCCGCACGAGGCATTGTCAATCATCATCAAGAACTAGACGGTTGATTTGCCCAAAAGGATAAGCGTAGGAAGCCTCTTCTCGAGGCATCCAGACCCACAATAAAATAGATAATAGCCTTCAATCCCGTTTCGA
>SNQN01004790.1:0-45247 GCA_008642245.1 Bassia scoparia | reverse complement strand
ACGGAAGCACGTGCGTGCCAGCTGTCATCCCCAGTCTTATTTACTCACCCTAATTTTCTATTATATTCTGTGTAAGTTCCTTGAACAGGAACAGAAACATAGTACATACTAAATGCTAGATTATTTAAGAATAAATAAATGACTGGGAATGGGGTGATCCCAGCTATTATTGTGAGCATTATATTATTAGGAGGAAGTTCAAGGGATAAAATTAAAGGATGTAGAGGAAGGTGAAGAGAATGTTTATACAGGAAATAGGAAGGTGAAGTGATAGATTATGAATATAATCCGGTGGAAGCTACAACATAAAGATACGTGTCACTCTCAAGGAATGAGTGAATTAGGTGGAGAAAGAATAAGGATGTGTCATGTGTCTATTTAGGGGTTAGTTTTTATATATCAAGTTTAGATTTAGATGTGCTAATAAATCTCATTTTCATCACATTCTCTAATTCGAAAAAATGTAATTAATGCTCCGTACTTCACATACATAATTGTGCATTATCCTCCCAAAAAACGGTGCATTTGCACGGGATTTTAAAACTAGTTAATATTCAAACAAAATGGATCTAATCCAACACAATTAAAATTTCGTCAGCTTCTTCGCTGAAGAAGGACATACACAACAAGAATCCGCGTTATTACTGTCTAATATTGTCAACTGTCTTAAAAAAGGTCGGAGAAACTCATATTATCGATCGTTTTTTGGTAGGATGCAATTTACCGACCACTTCACTGAATTTATCGATCGTTTTTATTTTTGGACGGTAATTGTTGTCCATTTTTTGTACGGTCGGTAAATTGGTCAAATATTTTGTTTGACTTAGAATTGAAATTGCTGACCGCCAACGTGGGTTTACCGACCATTGACGGTCGGTAATATTTTTTTCCCAAAAAAAAAGTCGACCAAATGGTCGTGTGTTTTATAATTGAAAACACAATTTGTTCCCTCTAAAACACAAAATCTCCTTCCCTCGCAAACTCCCTCTCTTCTCAAACCCCTTTTTTCGTCGGACCTCCTCTGCCTTGTCGAAACCTTTCCCCTCTCCTTTTCCTTCGTCGTCCCTCTCTCCTCTTCTCTCTCCTTTTGTTATCAATAGCGGCAGCAGCAGGACCTCAGCTTCCCTCGCTGGACCTCCTCTTCCCTCGCCGCCGCCGCCAACAGTGCCCTCGTCGGACCTCCTCTTCCCTCGCGGGACCTCCTCTGACGCAATTTAAGGTTTGTATATAAACCCTATCTTTTTTCTCTTACTCAATTTTACTCACACACACTCCAATATTCAATGAACTCCAATGTATCACTCAAATTTACTCACATTATCACACAGACTTTCAATTTCGACCAATTGCAAATTTAACATGATTCTTTTAATTTCAATTGATTTTGCCTCTTTTTCGTTGATTTTTTTGTTGATTATTTATTATTGTTGTTGTTTATTGTTGATTATTGTTGCTGTTTATTATTGATTTTTTTGATTTTTTTGTTGATTATTTATTATTGTTGTTGTTTGTTGTTCTAATATTAATTTGGTGGTATGGACTGCTTGTGTCTAAGGAATTATTGCTTTGTGATTTATATTGTAAGTGTCATCGTTTTCATCACTACATTTTTCAACATATGTTAAAGTACAATCAGTTTTAGCATTGTTTACAAGTTACAGTACAAAGTATGAAGATGTAGAATGAAAAAACGAGTGTTGTTTCAACATGCATGTATTTTACAACCTCCTCAGCTTCTTCGAGTTAACTTTAGCATTTTTAATGTAATATGTGTCTCGATAGGATATATTTAGGCAACCGAGTCAATTTTCCAAGATTCACTTCAAAATAGGGTCACGTTCTAATAAAATGTGGTTTTCTATAAGTTTCGTTTTTCATTTTTGAAACTCATATGACATACATTATAAAWTGATAAAAAATTACTTAAAACCATTATAATAATATTCAATTTTATTTTGAAAACAATTGAAAAATGAAAACAAAAAATGATAATGATCAAGCCCTAGGTTATTTGAAACAAGAAATCCCCTCTTTATATTATTCCCTTGTAGCAATAACAGGCCAACAAGTATCTAAGGACTATTATTGACTACGTATATAAGGACTAAATAAAGATGAAAGGAATATAAGACATGACATGTGTAATTAACAAGTATGTATGTATTGATGCAATTAACATAGTGATATTTTACTCAAATAAAAATGTATATGTATCATGTATGTATTGTCTTAATTTCAAGTATCTACATACATGATGAGTTGATGATGAATTCTCCAAACCTTTCATGTAAAGAAGATTTGCAAAGCTCATTTCATTATTTATATGATCAAAGTGAGATGTTTTATTTGATTGATATTTTTCTAGTTGCGTAGATTGGGTAACCATGAAAAGGAAAAAGCGTAGTTGGATGTACAATAGGCTTAATAATTGTGGTCAACTTAGGATCAAGTTTATCAAGGGGGTCAATGAGTTTGTCGAATTTTCTCCAGAGCGCCCTGTTTGCAATGATAGTGATAAGATAAGGTGTCCATGTATTTGTTGTAAGAATGCACGTTACATGGATGTAGATATGGTCAAAGTTCATTTGTACAAGAAGGGTTTTACTCCAAGATACTTTATTTGGCTATGTCATGGGGAACGTGTCGATGGTTCCTCCTCTTCTACTTTAATTGGCTATGTCATGTTGATATTTTTTTAGTTGCGTAGATTGGGTAACCATGAAAAGGAAAAAGCATAGTTGGATGTACAATAGGCTTACTTATTGTGGTCAACTTAGGACCGAGTTTATCAAGGGGGTCAATGAGTTTGTTGAATTCTCTCTAGAGCACCTCGTTTTCAATGACGGTGATAAGATAAGGTGTCCATGTATTCGTTGTAAGAATGCGCGTTACATGGATGTGGACATGGTCAAAGTTCATTTGTACAAGAAGGGTTTTACTCCGAGATACTTTAATTTGCTATGTCATGGGGAACGTGTCGATGGTTCCTCCTCTTCTACTTTACTTGGCTATGTCATGTTGATATTTTTTAGTTGCGTAGATTAGGTAACCATGAAAAGGAAAAAGCGTAGTTGGATGTACAATAGGCTCAATGATTGTGGTCAACTTAGGACCGAGTTTATTAAGGGGGTCAATGAGTTTGTTGAATTTCTCTCCAGAGCACCCCGTTTGCAATGACGGTGATAAGATAAGGTGTCCATGTATTTGTTGTAAGAATGCACGTTACATGGATGTGGACATGGTCAAAGTTCATTTGTACAAGAAGGGTTTTACTCCGAGATACTTTAATTGACTATGTCATGGGGAACGTGTCGATGGTTCCTCCTCTTCTACTCAATCCAATCCATATCGAGAGATGGTTGTTGACACTCTTGGGGATCATTCGTTGATTCAAGCGACAAACTCTATTGATGAAGAACCAAATGAAGAAGCTAAGAAGTTTTTTTTTACCTTCTTAAGGCAGCCGAGGATCCCTTATATGAAGGGAGTAAGATGTCCGTGTTAGAGATGGCTGCGAGAATTATCAGTTTGAAGTGTGAGAACAACTTACCACATAGATGTGTCGACAGATTTGCTTCTTTAGTAAACGAAGTGATCCCTAATGACGACAATCAAATGGATAGGACTTTCTACGACACGAAGAAGCTTCTAAAGGGATTGGAGCTTCCTCATGAGAAGAGACACACATGCCCCAGCGGTTGTATCCTGTTTTGGAATGAGGACGCTCTCTTAGATAAGTGCAGGGTATGAGGAAGTGATCGGTATAAGAAGACTTCTAAGGGAAATCTTATTCCTATAAAAGTCTTGATATACTTTCCAATCACATTGAGGTTGCAAGGATTGTTTGCAACTAAGAACATTGCAGAGGAAATGACATGGCATGCAAAAAAAAAATCCTCGAGTGCAATGGACCTTAGCACATCCTAGTGACACTGAAGCTTGGAAACACTTTGATAGAACTTTTCCCAACTTCGCATCTGAGCCTCAAAATGTTAGGCTTGGGTTGTGCACTGATGGGATTTCTCCGTTTGGTAAATTTGGCGGGCAATATTCATGTTGGCCTATCATTCATACACCATACAACTTGTCTCCATCCATGTGCATGAAGAAGCCTTTCATGTTCCTTTTCTTGATTGTCCCCGGGCCTAGAAATCCAAAAAGAAATTTGGATGTATACATGCAACCTCTAGTTGAAGAGTTGAAACAACTATGGCACATTGGGTCCATGAACTTATGACATTTCAAGGAAACAAAATTTCAAGCTTCAAGCAGCTCTCTTATGGACCATTAGTGATTTTCCTGCGTATGGTATGTTTTCTGGATAGGCTATAGCTGGAATGAAAGCATGTCCATACTGCATGGAGAAAAGCAAAACATTTTGGCTGTCACATGGGGGCAAAGTCACATGGTTCGATTGTCATCGACAATTTCTACAATGTGATCACCCTTTTCGAAATAATTAGATAGCTTTTTGTAAGAATAGAATTGAAAGTGACATGGCTCCTCATATAATGTCAGGAGAGGAATGTCAGGAGAGGAATTATGGCAGTGCGTAAAGGATTTGCCCAAAGCAGCTGATGGTCTTGATTATCTAAAAATATTGAAGAAGGCAAAAAAGGGTTGGTTTAAACAGAGTATTCTTTAGGAATTGCCATATTGAAAGGATTTGCTTATCCGTCACAACTTAGATGTCATGCATATAGAAAAGAACTTCTTCGACCAAATCATCAACACCGTCATGGATGTGAAAGGTCAAACTAATGACACCATAAGTTCAAGAAAAGACATGGCACGTTTGTGTAAGCGTCGACAGTTACATCTTCTTGGTGATGCTAATGGCAATGTGACCATGCCCAAAGCACCTTACACACTTAACAAGGCTGAAAAGAAGGTGTTATGCGAATGGGTACGAGACTTGAAGTTTCCGAATGGGTTTGCTTCAAACCTAAGCAGGTGTGTCGATCTTAGGACATGTAAGTTACATGGAATGAATAGTCACGATTGTCATGTATTCATGGAGATGTTATTGCTTGTTGCTCTTAAGGAACTACATCCCTTACATGTTTGGAAGGCACTAATCGAAATCAGCCAATTTTTTCGAGACTTGTGTGCGTCCACAATTAAAGTGAGTTACATTGATCGCTTAGATAAGAATATAGCTGAGATCTGATGCAAGTTGGAAAAAATCTTTCCTCCAGCTTTTTTTTAACTCAATGAAACACTTGTCGATTCATCTGCCATATGAAGCAAAAGTTGGTGGTCCTGTTCAGTATAGATGGATGTACCCATTTGAGAGGTTCCTTAATCACTTGATACATAAAGTTGGAAACAAAGCATGTGTTGAAGGTTCGATATGGAATGCTTACCTGAGGAGATAACAAATTTCTGTTCAAACTACGTTCAGCCTGAGGTTGACACTAAATCAAGGGACATGGGAAGAAATGTTTATCAAGATGTGGAAAGCCAACATGATTTGAGGGGTCCCCAAAATGTTTAGGGAAGACCGCGGACGACCAACAACAAATGGCAGTTTCCGTTGGTTGCAAGACATCAAGTATGATCGAACACATCTTTATGTGCTTGCAAATAGTGGCATCCTTGGTGACTACGAAAGGTAACTTGTTGAGTCATGTAAGGTTTTAGTATCTCACATTTCAATAGTTCTTCTAGTAACCTATATTTCATTGCTTATCGAAGGCAATTTGAGGAGCACATTCTTCGAACAAAACTTCACATAGCCAAAGATCATGTTTGGAGTAAGTGCCAGGCTGAGTTCCCTACATGGTTCAAGACAAATGTGGTGCAGAGAATGACGGCTGATGATGTTATACGTGCTCTTGCTATAGGTTCCTCGAGACAAGTGAAAAGTTGGAAGCAATTCTATGTCAACGGATACAACTTCCATAGTTATGATTATGGCAAGAACAAGGGAACCATGAACTATGGAGTATGTGTAGAAAGTCATGATGAAGTTGACTATTTTGGCATCTTGGAGGAAGTCTTGGAATTGGTTTACCATGGGAATGAGACAGTTTACTAAACAATTTTGTTTAAGTGTAGTTGGATGGACTCCAATATGGATATGAACATTCACGAGCAATACAAACTTGTTGAAGTTAATAATACTAAGAGATACCCCGAAATATGATCCTTTTGTTTTGTCATATCAAGTAAATCAAGTGTACTGTGCACCATATCTTAGCCTTAAGCGGGACTTAGTGCAATGTTGGGCTGTTTTTAAAATAAAGGCAAGATCGAAAGTTGATGCCCCGATTGATTTGGACATTTTACAAGAAGATATAGATATTCCTCCAGTTCTTTGTGCTCCACATGAGATTCCAGATTATGATGGTGATGAGAACGATGAAGATCAAGAAGAGGTTGTTGCACAAGATTCCGAGATTCACCTAGTTGATAGTGACGAGGATAACAGTGACAGCGGTGATGATGATAGCATCGATGATGGAGATTATTTCACCGACTATGAAGATGATGAGGAAGACTTGTTTGATATCATTTAGTTTGGTTTACCTAAAGTCATTGTGTTTTCTTGATGTTGATGGTAAAACTTTTCTAACTAGTTCAACACCTCTAGGTTTTATTTTAAGGTTGTAACATTCGATTTGAATATTTGAGTTGTTTCGTTTTCATCTTTGTTATTTTGTCATTGAGTAGATTTTGCATATATTATTTTATATTTGTTACTAATTATAACTTGCAGATGTATGAGGATCAGCGTAATCCCCCTAATGGGGAGCACGAGCAGGAGCAGGCTAACCCCCCTCATAATGGGGAATAGCGGAAGATGGCAAGACGGAGTTGGACTCTACCGGACTATGGTAAGTTAGAAACATTTTAGCATTAATTGTTAATTGTTTTTTACATTTATATGTTTTTAGAAAGTTGTTACTTTGAATTATTGTTTGCAAGGTTCGACAACAATTCCATTAGTCGAGCCATAACAGCGGTGACCCACAGCTACTTTCACCATCCCTGGAGGTGCTACTCGCAGGTTGACGTCGACACTAAAAATCATTGGTTCAAATTATTCAAGGTGATCTTCTTCATGTTTATTTTAAATAGCTTACTTGATTTATTTTATTAAGTTAATTGGTGATTGAAATTCAATATACTAAGTATATATTTTCTTTGTGCAACATTATGTTTATGTCAGATGAATATAAATGGAGGTCGGAGCTCGAGACGAGCGTTAAGAAGCAATTTGACGTCAAAGCTGGGCATCGACTGAAGGAACTGCACCACCATCACACTAAGGGGAAGAATGCTGGTGTTTTCCCTCGATGGGTGCCTAAAAAAGTTCATGAGGCAATAATGAAGAATTGAGAAAAGGGCTACTACAAAGAACGGTCTGAGAAGCAGTCAAAGAATAGGTGAGGTGGAGACTTAGCAAACAAAGTACAACCCTCACATTGTGCCGGCTCTATTTCGACTGCTGAGTGGGCAAAGAGATTGGTAAGTGGCGTATTATTTATTTAAATGATTTTTATCATGTAAACCTAATCAAACACAGTCATTTGTTTTCTTAGGCTGCGAAAGATGAAGTGATTCCTAATGCTGCAGAGTTGTACCTTGATATGCATATGAAGAATGTCCCTGGAAAAGGCAAGGTACCTGTGAGAGACAAAGCAAAGCAAATCAAGGTAAATTTATTTTTAGACATGTTCAAACTTGAAAACCATGTAATAGGTAGAATTTGATAGAAATCTTAGAATATTGGGTGAAAATGGCCTAAAATGGCCCTTTCATACCCTAAATTGACCTTTATGTGTCTAAACATGTGCAACCAAGTCTTAGGAAGCTTAAGTGCATATTTTAGGATATGTCAAAAGCTTTTAAAACCTAGGTATGTGAAGAAAATCTTAAGATATAGGCACGAAAAATGACTTAAAATGGCATAAAATGGCCCTTCACACCCTCAATTGACTTATATGTTCTAAACATGCAAACAAGTCCTAAGAAGCTTAAGTGCATGTTTTAGGATATGTTCAAGCTTTAAAACCTAGTGATCGTTAGAAATCTTAGAAGATAGGTGCGAAAATGCTTAAAATGGCCTTTTTCTACACCCTACATTGACCTTTGATGTGTCTAAACATGTGCAAACCAAGTCCTAGGAAGCTTAAGTTCATATTTAGATATGTTCAAGCTTTAAACCTAGTAATGGTTAGAAATCTAGAATATAGGAGCGAAAATGCTTTAAATGCCTTTTCACACCCTAAATTGACTTAATGTGTCTAAACATGCGCAAACAAGCCTAGGAAGCTTAAATGCATTGTTTTATGATATGTTCAAGCTTTAAAACCTAGTAATGGATAGAAATCCAAGAAGATAGCGCGAAAATGGCCTAAAAATGACCCTTTTACACCCTAAATTGACCTTGATGTGTCTAAACATGTGCAACCAAGTCCTAGAAGCTTAAGTGCATATTTTAGGATATGTTCAAGCTTTATAAACCATGTAATGGATAGAAATCTTAGAAGATAGCGCGAAATGACTTCAAATGGCTAAATGGCTAATATGGCCCTTTCACACCCTAAATTGACTTTGATGTGTCTAAACATGTGCAACCAAGTCCTAGGAAGCTTAAGATGAATGTTTTAAGATATGTTCAAGATTAAAACCTAGTAATGGATGGAAATCTTAGAAGATAGGCGCGAAAATGGCTTAATAACCTTTTCTACACCCTAAATTGACCTTGATGTGTCTAAACATGTGCAAACCAAGTCCTAGGAAGCTTAAATGAATGTTTTAAGATATGTTCAAGATTTAAAATCTAGTAATGGATGGAAATCTTAGAAGATAGGCGCGAAAATGCTTAAAATAACCTTTTCACACCCTAAATTGACCTTGATGTGTCTAAACATGTGCAAACAAGTCCTAGGAAACTTAAGTGCATGTTTTATGATATGTTCAAGCTTTAAAACCTAGTATTGGAAAGAAATCTTAGAAGATAGGCACGAAAATGGCTTAATAAGGCCTAAAATGGACTAAAATGGCTCTTTCACACCCTAAATTGACTTTGATGTGTCTATGTATGTGCAATCAAGTCCTAGGAAGCTTAAGTGCATATTTTAGGATATGGTAAAGCTATAAAACTTAGTAATGGATAGATATCTTAGAAAATAGGCGCGAAAATGGCTTAAAATGGCCTAAAATGGCCCTTTCACTCCCTAAATTGACCTTGATGTGTTTAAACATGTGCAACCAAGTCTTAGGAAGATGAAATGCATATTTTAGGATATGTTCAAGCTTTAATACCGTGTAATGGATAGAAATCTTAGAAGATAGGGGCGAAAATGACTTAAAATGGCCTAAAATGGCCCTTTCACACCCTAAATTGACTTTGATGTGTCTAAACATGTGCAACCAAGTCTTAGGAAGCTTAAGTGAATGTTTTAGGATATGTTCAAGATGTAAAACCCAGTAATGGATAGAAATCTTAGAAGGTAGGCGCGAAAATGGCTTAAATGGCCTAAAATGACCCTTTTACACCCTAAATTGACCTTGATGTGTCTAAACATGTGCCATGCGATGGAGCGAGAGTGTTTGTAGACTATACACGCTCGAGATGAGTACATTGCTCAGTTGCAGCCTTGCAGGCCACCTTAGACCGTTATAGCCAGATTGTTAACCAGCATTGTAGTATTGGTCCTTCCCCTTTCACTCGTAGGGACGACGACCCTTGTGACCCTCTGACCGGTGGTGGATCGACTCCTTGTGCCACATAGGGCTTTATGTGTTGTGTTAGGATCTGTATGTATGTTTATAAAAACAATTATGGACAAGCAACTGAAAACATTTTGTAAATAGATTTGCAATTCGATTTAATGTGCAGGTTTATGGATGCTTGAAATCACGAGTACTTAAGTGAATTCTTATAGTTTACTTCGTAAAAATAGAAATTGTACAGGGTCCAAAACAGGAATAAAACTATTTTGAATTTTTTTAAAAAAAAAACTACTATTACCGACCGTCCAGGCGGTCGGTAATAGCAGTACCAATTTATATTTTGGCGCAAAATAAGTAGGCGCGAATAGTTTTACCAACTGCTTAGCGTTCGGTAAAACCTCCTCTGACTTTGAATTTCTCTGCATTGGCGACCGTTTGGCGGTCGATAAGGCCGTCCGGTTTAGAACGGTCGATAATTCACGTTCGTTTTAAAACGGACGGAGATCACCGTATGTTTGTGTTTTACGGTCAGTAAAAACGGTCGGTAAAAGTTTACCGACAGTTGAACGGTCGGTAACTCCTATTTTTCCATCCAATGTGTTTCCGACCGCTTGTTTCCGACCGTTGACAGTCGATAACTCTATTACCGACCGTTTTTTATTTGTTTAGGACGGTTAGTAATATATACACCATACTATAAGTTCGTTTTATACCTGTAAATCAACCATTTTACTCCGTAACTCAACACAACCAACCCAACATGTATCTAACAACAAAAACCAAAAAAAACCCAACATGGTATGGTGAATTACTAGATGCAAATTATTACTATGAGTAATATAATAGAATTGACACTTGTCATTAATCCATAGGTTGTGCAATCCACTTATTTTTTATTTTCAAGCTACCCTGCTTATATGTTTTATTTAATCATCTTCAATGGTTGGCACGCTGCTATTTATTTTCTACAATTTGCAAGCAAGTCTTAAAAATCTACCATTGGAGATGCCCTAAATACTCCTCATTCTCTAAAAGTTATGTGCATTTCACTTTAGTAATAAACTTTCTGTTTTGATTATATCTTTAGGTATACATAAGTAAAAATTAATATTCATGTAGTATTCATTCAGTTGAATCAAACAATTAGGAGATTGTATAAATTTCTTGTAAAATCTAATATTCTTCTACTATTAGGAGATTATAGAAGAACATTTCATATTATGAATAGACAAGCGGATTGATGTGAGATTGAATAGTGTGATTCGCTTATCTTATAGAATTTAAAAAAATTGTGAAAGTTCCTATAGGAAAGGATATTCAGTAATAAAGGATATCCTTTACGATCTCAAAAATCATATGCATGATCTTCACAATAAGAAAGAATTTATTTTTATTCTCTATAGATGCATTAAAAACATAAAGGATTTATTTATGCATAAGATGAACAAAAATCTATGTTATATTATAAAGCAAACACCCAAGTTTAGTCGAATAACTTTTGTGATGACCTTTTTGCCCCCAAGAATAACATTAAAAATTAAAAAAAAAATAGCTAAATAAAAAACAATAAAATAAAAAGGGAAATATCTGAAAATTTAATAACTTCTAAAATCCAAAACAACAATAAAAATAATATATCTTATGCATAGAATTTAAAAACAATATATTAATAAATAGATTATCTAAAAATGTAATATAAAATAGGAACAACAATAACCAAAACAAGAACCAAAAAATATATCTTATTCAAATTTTTAAAACAATTTATGTTCTATTATAAAGCTAACTCTTCAAGTTTTCAATAACTTTTGTGTAGACCTTTTTTTTAATGATAGGATTAAAAAATTTAAAAAAGATAAAATATTTTAAATAAACAGGAAAAAAAATCTTATGTAAACCTTAACTAACAAAATTTAATAGTAAATCAAAGTAAATAAAGATATAATAATATGTATATATATATATTATAGATGACATGTGTTTCAATTCATCAAAAATTTGAAATTTGTTAATTTAATAGTTTAGTTGTTATTCTTTCCAATATTAAATTTCTTTTAATATCAAATTTCTTCTAATTTCAATTACGGAGTATACAAATTTTTATGCCTCATTTACTAATTTGTATTTCATCAGTAGCTATATATGACATGATTCTAATCAATTCTCATGTTTCTCGTGTTTTTTTGTAGGGAAAAAAATATTAAATCATTCGATTTATAATTTTTTTTCAAAGGATATCGACTTCTTCAGAGGTAGCTTGGAGGAAGAGAAAGTTTATTGTCTCAACTGTGCATATTTAAACGGATAATTTCGATATGTTTGTAAGCATATCAAATTTTTGCCACAAACAACCAAGTATTCGAATTTAATTACTCCATAATTTGATAAAGTTTAGGCTTGTTGTTTATTATCACTTACCCTTACACTACATATTGATTTTTTTTATTAATTAATTACACTTTGGAATTTTATAACTTTTATTTATTTTGTATACTATTTTTTAACGCCAATTGTCAAAATTTGTTTAGAAATAAATTGAAAATATTGAATAATTGTCTCAAAAACACTGGAGAATGATTAATAGTGGATTTTGAATTTATTTTTAAATTTTGTTGAATTCATGTATATTTGTCGTGAATGAAATTTACGATTTAATTTGGAATCAATATGTTCAAAACAAAAAATATATCTATGGAGTAGATTATTTAAGCAAACAGTAAAGATAGAAATAAAACTTAGATATATTAAAAATAAAGAAATCGAAACAAATCGAAAAAAATTATCTAACTAAAATAGTTAAAAATAAAATAGAAAAATAAAAAATTACTTTTCTACTTAAAAAATGTTAATTGTCTTAAAAAATCATATCTATCTTAACTAAAAAAGTAAAATCAAAATTTTTGCTTAAAAACATAAAACAAAAAATAGGATAAGAGTAAAAAGACATAAATGTAAAATAGAAATTAAAATTAGGAATTAAATTGAAACCAAAATAAAAAACTTTATCTATAAACCTCATTCAAATAGGGAGGTGGAAGATCCTCAACTTCCTGCCCAGCTTTCCCTTGAGCGATGACCATCGATTCGTCAATTTGTCTTTCAATCTGCTCCTCAAGTCACATAAAGTTCATTTGCTGGGGAAGTTCAGCCCAGGCCTGGCAAACCATGTTTTACATGTTTGCAAAACCTTGGGCTCAAGCTTTCCTGTAGGCTATCTGAAGATCCTCTACTTGCCTTTTGAGCTGTTCGACGAGAGTCTCTGCATTTTTTTGCTTTGATTTTAAGGACCTTCATGTCCCCCTTCACCTTGTTCTTGAACTTGGAAGTCTCCTCGTCAATTTTAGCTTTGCAAGCTCCCTCTAGTCTCTTCCCAATCTCCTCTTCGACCTTGGTCTCCATCTCATTGTCGAGAAGTTTTTTAGCAGATTGAAGTGCATCGCGCTCCTTCTTTACTTTAAGAATTTCCACTAAAGCCTGACGGTATGAGTGATCAAGCGAATGAAGTTTGGTGGTCATCATGTCCTGCACATACTGCCTTTCGCCAATGATCGGGTCTGTTTGCTGCTTAATGTATTCCTCAACAGCGTAGTTCTTTGAGCAGCGAAACCTCTTTTGGCTTCCCTTCGATCTGCTTTAGCCTTCTTGACGAATGTATCAACCCTCTCCAGCCCTTAAAATAAGGAAATTGGTTCACATCTGCACTTTAAGAAAAACTTACAAGTATAAAAAGAAGCCAATTAAGTATAGGAAGTTACCTAAATGAACAGACCGAAAAGGGCCGACGAATCCCTTGTCACAGCCCTGGAGAGTGTCTCTATAAGCCTTGGGAATGAGATGGTTCACCTCATTAATCATACTCCTCCTCTACTTCCAGCCAAACCTCTTTGAACTTCCAAGAGATAACTCACCCTCCTCTACTAGATAGTTGTCGTCCATTTTCTCGTCCTCTGCCAACTCAGCCTCCAAGGCTGCATTTCTTTTACGAAAGAATCTTTCAAAGGCTTTCGTCAGATTAAGATATGGTATGTGACCCCGAAGGATGGGTTGAGTGTCCATCTCTAGGTTTGAGTTCAGTAAGGGCGAATCAGTAAAGGGGTTATCGGCAAAGGCCTAGAGGTCCATCTGGGCGAAGTTTTCGAAGAAGGGAAAATTCTCCAGAGGAATGCGATGAAGGGATTTGTATTCTTCATTATCTTGCCTCCGTTTCGCATCCTCCTCATCCTCATCTATTACTTCTTTTGGTCGGTCCTCTGCTGGATACTCTTCCATGGGTTATTTGCCCTCTCGACGGCCAGACCAGCACAAGCCTCCCCAAAATGCTGAATGAGAGAACTGCTGGCTATGTTTTCTATTTCCCATGGAGGGATGAAAGATTGACCTTTATTCCTCTTTTCTTTCTTATCCTTCTTCTTTTTCTTCTTTAGATCTCCTTGTTTCCTCCGAGATCCTCGATCAATGTTTTGGCTGCTGAGATAGCCTTGGCAAGCGGATCTTGGTGGGTTGAAAGGATCCAATGTTTCCACCTCTTGAATAATAGGTTTGATGTCTACCACGTCAATTTCCTTCTCTTTCTTCTTTTCTATTTTGGATTTTGGCTCATCCTCCACAGTCGAATCCCACTCTTGTCTTTTGAGGACAGAATAAGAGGCCTCATCTCAAGACTTTTTTTGGTCTTATGGACCCTTCTTTTTCTTCGACTCTTTGGTACCCTTTTTAGGGGTATAATCCACCTTTTCTGCCTTTTGCCAAGGCCACTTTCGAAGGCTTTTTCTTTAAAAATGATCAAAGAGACAAAATTAGACCAAAATCTAAGTAAGACATATAAAAATAATTCGCTAAAATGAATCTAATTAATCCTTGTGATTACAAGCATGCAAGAACTTGTATAAGAATGAAAAGTTTTACGAGGATTGTTTTTAATTGCAATCGAATAGTTGTTAATCAAATTACATGCTAATTGGCATAGAAATTCGAATTTCTAACAACAAGCATGCAAAGGGTGTTAGAAATTGAGACTTTGGCCTCAAACCTACATTGCAACATGATGCTGCCGCTGATCACGAGCGATGCTTCGAACCCTTGTACGTGAACCCTTAAATTAAAGAACCTTAATCGTACCCTTAATCGAACTTTAATTTGTGTGAATGTTTAATTTGAATTTGAAAGTGGAAGAGAGAGTGAGAGTGAATTTCAGCAGAGTGCCTTTAGAGTGATGTCTCTAGTATTTATCCCCACCATCCCACCCCGCTAACAAGATTATTTGTAATTTGTCCCCCCTCTTTCTAAATCAAGATATCGCCACTAGTCCACAGTATAATGATGAACAATAAATTATGTCTACTAAGGATAATTTGTATTGAAAAAGTTTACCATAGAGAAATGTTAAAAACAAAGGTGTACCAAATAAAATTTTTCTTTAAATAATTAATATACAATTATCGATATTAATGATATAAAATGTGCATTGACAAACATAAAATTTTCCAATGTAACGAATATGATGGTATCGTGCGAGTACATTATTTATTTTATAATTTTCTATGCACAAATCAAAGTAAATATCGAATTCCTTAAAGCTAGATCATGTAACCAAACTCGTATCCGTTTGAATTGGTTTTTGTTTTTACAATAATAATGATTTCATTGATAAAATATAGCCAAATGGCACTTTACAATGCTAAAATTTCTTAAAGAAAACTAAAATTACAGCACAAATACGTATCAACTTAGAAAATACAAACAATACCATGATCATCACATAGAATTGAAATACGAAGTACTAGAGTTGGTTTGAGTGGTTAAGGGCCTCAAGCTCCTTAACTAATGTCTCGGGTTCGGGTATTGGAAATGGAAAAAATTCTAACTGGGAGGGATGTTGTCCATCGAGGTAAGGTACCCATACAAACTTCTGCGGGAGATTAGTCCACTCGTCAAAAGCGGTGGGAACTCCTCCTAGTAGTTTTAAAAAAAAACATAGAACTGAAATACTTAGCTAGTGTATTTTATTTTCTAACTGTTTGGTAATAATTAAATTTAAAAAAAATAAAAAATTGAACGTGCCAAAGTGCCATACCGTTGATTATACAAGAGAAAGTCAAATATGTACATGGCTATCCAATAATAATAATTCAATACACTTAAGTTGAATTTCCAACTTGATCTTTGAATAAATCATGCATAAATTCATTTAAAAAATGATTATTCAAAGAGCAAGTGATGCAATGTTTTAATATTTTATCATATATGTAAACTTAAATAGGTGCTATTTAAGCTCTTGGGTTTCATTGCTGAAGATAACATTGCATTATCCATTACAAAAGAAATAATTTCAGCAATGTCTGAAACACAAGTGCAAGAGCCATCTTCTGTGATTAAATTCAGCAGTAAAAAGAAGAATCTAATTACTATCCTTAGCTTAGATGGTGGTGGTGTAAGAGGCCTCATTCCTGCTGTTATTGTCAGTTTCCTTGAGGAGCAACTTCAGGTATAATAATAATGTCTTTTATCCGCTTCTTCTTCTTTTTTTTAAACGGAGTATATTTTAATAAATGTGATATATATATATGTGTGTGTGGGCGCTAGAATGAGAAAGCTAATAAAAAACTGCAACGTGTCCTTTATAAAGTTAAAAGTATATGAAAGATAAATATTTGCTTTTTAAAAATTTAAGAAGTGTGGCATGTGTCACCTTTTAAGTTGTTTTCTTATTTCTCTTGAACATGAATATTAAGTAAAATGTTGTTAATCTTAGAATACTTAGTTGCACTTGCATGCATGTTTTAATAGGTTGGAAACAAGTAACAAGTAATGAAAGCTTGTCAATATTGATTTCATCTTACCGATGACATGTTGCCCTAATGCATAATTTAACCTGAGGGATTGTGTACAATAGATAATATATTTAAAATAAAATTCACCAATAATACTTTGTATGCTACTACCTTGATGTTTCATTTGTACAAATAAATAAATAATTTATCAGGTTTGAAATTATACCAATACATTAAATCTATAATAATCTTGTGAGTTGTGACATATAGGTGATACCATATAACTAGACTAGCCTAATTTGCACGCGATGCGTGCGGTGTTTTTTTTAAAAACGTAATGTTCAATTTTAATTGGTAAAAATATTAATCTTGATGATAAATTTTACTATTGTATAAAAAATATAAATGAACATTATTTTAAAGAAATACTCGTATATAATTATGGTGGCAAAACGAAGGATAGATAATTTTACTCTGGTCCATTCAAAATGGACTGCAACAATTAATCATAAGGAACCGATCATGTTTTTAGGCAATTTTTGAGGAGTTTTTTCTTCCCTTATTTTATTACCGTGTATTTAATTTTTATTATTATTATTTTTAGAAAATAATTTTATAAATTAACAAAATATAATTCAAAAATTCGTAATTTCTGAAATTATACAAAATTAGATAATCAAAATATTAAATATAATAGAAATCAATAAAAATAAAAAAAATCTTTAATTAATAGGTTAATTGCCAAAATGCCAAAGTCAAGTATTGGCTTCAATTCGCTGGACGCTTATTGTTATATGATTGTTTCCCTATTATTGCTTGTAGTAGTCTATTCTCAATAGACCATATTAAAATTTTCACAAAATGATGATATATACGTTGACAATAATGAATATGTTAGAAATATGAATGAGTAAATGTTAAAGTATTCATTTGGAACAAAACTAGATGAAGAGCTAGCGTGAAGCATACGTATGGAAGAAAAGAAAATGGCATGACTAATTAATAATAATAATAATAATAATAATAATGATAATAATAATAATGATAATAATAATGATAATAATAATAATAATAATAATGATAATAATAATAATGATAATAATAATGATAATATAATAATAATAATAATAATAATAATAATATAATAATAATAATAATAATAATAAAAATAATATAATAATAAGTAATAATAATAATAATAATAATAATAATAATAATAATAAAAAAATAATAATAATAATAATAATAATAATAATAATAATAATAATAATAATAATAATAATAATAATAATAATAATAATAATAATAATAATAATAATAAAAACGTGTGTGAAATTGCAATAGAAATTGGATGGTAAGGATGCAAGAATAGCGGATTACTTTGATGTGGTTGCTGGAACAAGCACTGGAGGTCTTATAGGTGCTATGTTGACTGCACCAAACCACAACAGTCGCCCTCTTTATGCTGCCAAGGACATAGTCACTTTCTATCTCGACCACTGTCCTAAGATTTTTCCGCAACAAAGGTACCACCACCTTAATTACTTTATATTATTTTTTGACAAATATTATTAAGCCTTTTATTATTCATAGCCGCCCTTTAGGGTGATACATAGAAATCATAAAGTACATTATTATTGAAAGAAAAATATACATTTGTTACAAGAAAACATTTGATTGAAAAGTGAAATAAAAATTTATTATTACCACTATATGAAAACATGTTTATTTACGATTTTTTTCATATTAATTATTTTCAAATATTGAATATTTTATAATTACAAATGACAAAGTGACAAACTATGGTATAATATTGTTTTGTTGCATGCATGCAGTGGACTACTCGGGCAAGCAAGAGGGTTTATGAGATCAATGACAGGAACAAAATACGATGGGAATTATATGCAGAGCTTGTTGAGGCAAAATTTGAAAGAAACAAAGCTTCATCACACATTAACAAATTTTGTTATGCCGGCTTTTGACATTAAGTTGCTCCAACCTGTTATTTTCTCTTCATTCAAGGTTCATTCATCTTTAATTTCTTCACTGTTTGCCACCTTTTTTTTATTAATATTATCTTCGATTGGCACATCCATTAATATTTTTTAATGTATTTAATGCTTAAAAATAACTTTAATATAACACAAACCTTTTTGCAGTGTGGGTAACTAAAAAAAGACTAACAATTTTCAAATGTGCTCATAAACACGTACAGATTCCAGCTCAAGCTTCTATAAATGCAAAGCTATCAGATATATGTATAGGTGGATCGGCTGCCCCAACATATCTTCCTTCCTATCATTTTGAAAACGCACTTGGGGATGGAAATACGAGAGAGTTTAACCTAATTGATGGTGGAATTGTCAATAACAATCCGGTAAGAAAACTATATATAATATATTAAGCATGAGTTTGCATTATATGTAAGGACTACTACATAATTTATTTGGATCTAATGATGTTTTTGGGTTTGTTTGAGGAACAAACAGGCATTGTTGGCTATGATCGAAGTGAGCAAGCAAATGACAAAGGAGAATCCAAGCACACCACATCGCATGCATGATGGCAGGTTGCTTGTAGTTTCGATAGGGACTGGATCAGCAAAAAATGAGCACAAATACGACGCAAAAATGAGCGCAAAGTGGGGCCCACTTTCATGGATAATGCACAATGGATCAACCCCTATTATTGATTGCCTCTTTGAATCAGGAGCTGACATGGTTGATCTCCATAACAACGTTCTTTTTCAGGGGATACATGCACAAGACAAATACCTTCGCATCCAAGTAAGCTGTAAGCGTTGTTGTTATATTTAGGGTTGTGCTACATGCAGTCCGTTTAAGGTTTATGTTATATGTCGTTTTAGGTTTTAATCGGAGATATAATAATAACGATGATTTAATTATGGTGAATAAAACAGGATAATAGCTTAACAGGAGTGGCAACGTCACTAGATGTGGCAACCAAGGAGAACTTGGAAAATCTAGTGAAAATTGGTCAAGACTTGCTCAAAAAACCAGCCTCAAGAGTTGACCCTGAAACTGGACTTTTAGAACCTATTCCAGATATGGGAACAAACGCAGATGCTCTCACAAGGTCATTTCGTTTCCGTGTTTACTTCATTGTATCGGTTTGAGTAGCTTTTGTTCCTTGAATTTCTAAACAATCTCGAGATATGCATATACAGTCTCATTCTCGTAAATTCATTTTCACTTTTATTACAAGACTGAATATGCATATTCTAGATTGTTTAGGAATTCCTACTCTTGTTCTCTGAGTATTATTATTTTTCAGTCCTGCCATCTGAATATGGATATTAGCTACACATAAACTAACAAGACTTTTTGATGTAGGTTGGCTAAGCAACTTTCAGAGGAAAGGAAATTCCGAAACGCCCAAAATTGAATCAAACAGAAGTGTACAGCCATATGCATGGTTTCCTGCGTGTCTCACAATAATCTGCTTATTTATTTTTAATTGACAAACAATTTGCAAGCTGTTGTATATGAATTTACATCAAAACAATTGACTACATTGTTTGAAATATGATATGCATAAATGCATAATCCTTTCACTCTTGTCTGATTGAGCCACAAGGGTAGTAAAATTACAACTTTACAAGTGGGGTGAGGGATTTCTACCTATGAATTATATTATATTGATCACAAACCCTCAATGTTAACCACTATACCTAGACCAATACTTCATAGCTACAATCAATTTTAATAGGATGGAAGTATGGAACGGGAAGGGAAGCTTAGAAATGATACTGAATTCATATATGAACTACATCTTTACAAAACTGAAGTAATATTTGTCTGTACATTTGAACTTTGCTCTGCTTTTATCGAAGAAGTGCGAGATTGAGTAGCTAGGTTGGTAGCACACCATCCAAATAGAAAGCACAAGAACACCACTTAACTGAGATAACAGGCAGGCATAACCGCATAACTGCTTCCGGAAATAGTGACCTTTATGTCTTTATCTCCAATTCTTCCCCAAGATTCAGAACCTGGAGCTTGAATGCCAGAGAATGTCATAATAATAATAATATTAACTTTTTTGCTTCCTGTATAAATAGTATAATCACACTTCAAAATATCAGGGCTCATCTAGAAGGCTAAGTTTGATGCCTGGTTAGGCATCCAGTAATACAATATTTCCTTAAAGTAACATGACAACACACGACTATAATAGGTTCTGTGAAGGGCCAATTTTTCAGGTAAAGTTAATTACATTCAAAAGATTGCTACCCTAATTCAATCAGAAAAGTCGGATTAGGAAATCACTTGTATATTTTACTGAAGCTCAATTAAGAAGTAATAAGGTGAAAAAAAATGGGTACCAAAACTAAGCCCTAAACACTTATGTGTGTAACCATTTTGAACATGGACAGCAAACCATCTAACAAACAGAAAGGTTCAAGATTTATTAAGGAAGAGCAAAACTATAGATATAAGATGTCCTGACTCCTGATGCTGAATACAATTGAATCACGAGAACGGTCAGCTAACATATATTGCATAAACAATCTCCAAAAGACCTTCCAGAAGTCCTGCTTATTAGACTTACATCAGGATCAAGCCACAGAAAATCTCTTTACAATAAAACCAGAACCCAGAAACACGACATAGCATGTAGGCTGCTGCGCCAAACAAAAATGTTCATATGAAGAATTCTTGAGACAGACAATGCAAAACAATAACTGAACAGACCTCTAATTATACAAAAAACCAAGCTAGAAAAGAGACAAAACTACAGAGATAAAGATGCAAAGCAAGGTCAAACCTGTAAGAAGTGTTTGTAATAGCTTTTTATAGGTTCCGAGTCAATTGGATTGCTTTACATTTAACTTTCAAGCAATAAAATCATCTGAAGGTGTTGAAACTCCCATCTGAGTACCAAGGTCACAACAACATCAGTATCTAACCAGAAGTATCAAGCTTCACAATACATTACCAGTATCAACAGAAAACTATGAATGTAAGAAATTCAGAGGGAGAACCAGTTTTATGTATCTAGGACCATAAATTTCAGTACAGTAGGAAAAAAGAAATGTACAGAAACTTACAGAGTGCTACACTGCTAGGTAAGGCAACAAAAGGAGAATGGTTATAGGCGAGTTGATGAATCCTAGGAAAAAAGGGCAGATGATGGAGAATAGAGACAGTTAGAAAGAGAGGCATCAAGAAGATGTATGGGAATAAAATCCAAATGTGAGATGTATTTCCCAAATTTAAAAGGTTTTCCTGCTTAATCATTATTTCATGCATCTTCAAAGACTTCAATGGTCACTATGCTCTGTTACGCTCAACACAAAATGGAAATTAAAATTATTCTGGTTGTTTTCCCTGATAATAATTACTCCGTATTTCATTTGGATAGAGAAAAGCAATGCATTTAAAGGATTAACGGGTAGCGTATTATAAACAACCACTTTAGAAAGCTTTCTATAACACTTCAAAGGGATGGGGCTCGAAATGACAAAATAAGGAAGAACCAACTAAATTGTTTTGGCAGCACTTTAGCCATTTACAAAGCTTCCCAGAAGAGTCTTTGTTGAGAAATACTCGAGATCATGGAGGATTTGGATGTGCAAACTCCCCAATAAAAACCCAATCAACTGAGATTAAGGTTTCATTGTTATTGTAATATAAAATTCGTTTAAATTCCTTAAGTACAATCCAATGTAAGCTGGTCTCACACATATATAAAATCAAAGGTTTGGCAACATAAAGAATCTCCTAAAAAGTTCCTTCTGTACAAAAAAGGATTATATGCAACATTATAATGTGTAAGAAATGCAAAGTTTTCGATGTTGGGTATTGAGGATTTCTCCTAGAGTTGATTGTGCTAAGCCTTTCTTATTGAAACTGAACGGCAAAGGTTTCGAAAGACCCTTTCTTGAAAAAAGATCATGATACATGAACGCAACTTCTTCAAAGTAAGGCTTATAAACCATAACATTAAAACCTATTTTCCATCTTCCTGTCAACTCTTGAAGGGGACAATCAAAACAGTGATAAAATCTGTAGCTTATTGACTGATAAAAGTGATAATAAACTCTATTACACAATAAACCCTCCTAACTAAACTCATTCCTAACCATTGTACATCACAGAGAGGATGTTCCTGGTAGATTTTTTTCAAACATATAATTTTGAAGAATAACTTCCAAGTTCCAATTCTACGTCAGAGTCCATAGTTCTGACTATAAGTTGTAGTTCATGAAACAAAAAACTTCTCTACCATTTTTAATCAAATTGATTATCAAGATCACCATGAAATTGTGTGAAATGGCTATGAGAAAACTGATAATGAACAAGGAGATCCAAAGGGAGGATGCAATAGATCTGAATAGATTATATTAAGACTGAACAGCATACCTTTCAACTTTCCATTTTGACTCAGCAAAAGTCTTCATGTTCCAAAGTAGGGGTAGATGCATAAACAATTGTCCTCCCCTTTACCACAAGTCCACAACCACAACAAAGGAATTTAACTCCAAATCTAGCAAGACAGCACGTGAAAAATCCCCGATCCTCCGCATAGTTCATTTCTACTTCAAATTAATATCTGAAGTATGTTGTGAGTATCACAACTTTGTAGAAGGAATCAACACGACTAGATGATGCCATACTATTTATCATTTAGTCCGACCACTATTTTACTTCCCTGAACCTCTGGTAGAAACTTCCTGGAGCTGAGAATCGTGATTAAATATTCTTTGATTGAACCCAACTGTGTATCTCCCTAACTAATCTTAATGTACTCAATCGCCACCACCAAATATCTGATCAATCCGCATATCATTACAATAAGGAGGAGCATCACCAGCAATCTGCATGTTAGCAGCTAACTTTGCCAGCATGTCATATATATGCTCACATTCTTGGTGCTTCATATCTTTTGACACAAAATAGTTTACACAGCCAGAAGTTTCTATCCAACTGCAGCCAGCTTCCTTTCTCTCACCCCTCTCTTGCATTTCTTTTCTGACTCTATCAACATCTTCCCAATATCCTTCTTCCGCGTATACCTGAGATAACAGTACCTGGTACCCACTCCTGCCATCCGTAGATTCTATATCAAGTAATTTGTTGGCGACAATCTTTGCCAGTTCATGTTGTCTGTGAGTTCTGCAGGCTGCTAGAAGTGATCCCCAAGCTTGGATTGCACCACCTGCCTCACCCAATTGTTCAGCCAAATCAAAGGCTTCCGTTAACCTTCCATCTCTTGCCAACATATCTACCACACAAGCATAGTGCTCAACTGAAGGTTCAATTCCATATTCAATTTCCATTGACTCCAGAATCTTAAGACCTTGATCAACCAATCCAGCATAGCTGCAAGCAGATAAAACTGCAATGAAAGTGACTGCATCAGGTTTAATACCTGAACTCTGCATTTCATCAAATAAGGCGAGGGCTACAGTGCCCATTCCATGTTGTCCATACCCCAATATCATATTAGTGTACATAACAGTACCCTTACTTGGGGTTAAAGCAAATACGTTTTCGGCAGAAGCAATAGCCCCAAGCTTTGAGTACATGTCTACTAAAGCAGTGCCAACAAAAATATTTTGGTCAAGAGAGTGACGGATAGCAAAGCCATGGAGTTGTTTCCCCAAAGCAATACTCCCAATTTGACTGCAAGCTGGAAGAATTGATGCCATGGTAACAGCATTTGGAAGCACATCTCTTGTTATCATTTGGCGGAATACACTAAAAGCCTCTCCAATCAGCCCATTCTGAGTGTTACTAGAAACCATGGAATTCCATGTTGCTTGATCTCTACTTAGCTCATCGCTCTCTTCAAACACAAGTTGCGATTTCCTTATTAAGCCAGACTTAGCATACATATCTATCAAATAGCTATCCATGCCCTGAAATGAAATACCATTCCTTATTAGATATGCATGAGCCTGTTTTCCAATAGCCTCACTTCTGAGATTTGATGCTGCTGAGAGTATAGCTATAAGTGTGACAGCATCAACTTCAAAACCCTGGTTCTGCATCTCGTAAACAAGCATCAGCCCTTCATCATCCATCCCATTTTGCACAAGAGCAGTAATCATAGTATTCCATGACACAATATCTCTTTCAGCCATCCCATCAAAAACCTGAAATGCTTCCTGAATATGATTACATCTTGAATACATAACAATAACAGCATTTAGCACAGTGATAGACAAACTCGTTGAATTCTTCAGCACAAGAGCATGCAGCTGATGACCAATGTGCACTTGCTGCAATTGTGAGGCGGTGGTTATAGCCGAAATATAACTAACACCATCAAGTGTAACATGCTCCGAACTAAGAGCATCCACAAAAAGAGCAAGTGCCTCAATGCAACAGTTGCTCTGCAGATAGCCACCAATCATGCTATTCCAAACCTCTACATTCTTCTCCAAACAAGCATCAAAAATCTTCCTCGCAATGTCAGGACAACCAATCTCACAGAACATAACAATAGCAGAACTAACAGCAAACATGTCATCAGCATATCCAGCACCAAACTTAACAAGCATCCCATATAGCACATTGGCAACCTTGTGCTCACAAACGGCCGAAACAGCAGGGAACACATTAACAAAGCTAACAGAAGTTGGTTTAATACCCATGATCATCATCAACCTAAAATGCCTAACAGCGTCTTTATACCTCTCAATTTTGACAAACCAAGAAATGACAGTATTCCAAGCAACAACATTCCTCTTTTTCATAGTACCAAACACTCTACGGACCGTATCAACCTCGCCAAAGTGCGATACAACAGGACCAGCAAGACAAGCAGAATACATATTCAACAAAGAATTATACACAATTCTACTAGCATTAAACTGAGACCTTATAACATGGCAATGCACAGCCTTACCAACCCTGAGAAGGCGGGTATCCGCGCACGCCTTGAGAACAGAGGAGTAAGTGTAGGAGTCACACTTGGTTGAGGAAGACGAAGAGCGCATTCGAGAGTAGAACAAGAGAGCTTCAAAGGGGAGATTGTTGCAGATAAACCCAATGATGATGGTGTTCCAAAGAACAGTGGGAGCTGGTTTAGGCAATGTGTCGAACATCTGGCGTGCAATGAGGGGCTGGCCATCGCGGCAAAGCTTGCTTAAGCGGGAGCGAATTGTTGGGGTTTTGTGGGATTTAAGGGGTTGTTCTTCGAGGGAAGTGAGGAGTGGGAATTGGGGAGAAGAGGGTTGTTTTGGAGGAGAGAGATTGTGGGGTGGAAGTGGAGTGGGAAGTGGCAGAGCAGAAGTTGACATGGGAGATGATTAAATGGTGTTATGAAGAAGAAGAGGAAGAAGAAAGTTTAGTTGTTGAGTTTGTTGTTTTGGTTTGTGGTGTTGTTTATGTTATGTTGATGAAATTTGATTACTCCATGGATAGATGTGGACCTTACGGACGGTTGATGATAAGACTCATAAGAGAATCACCCTTTACAAAAATTACAAGTCATAGCCCTCTTCTATTCCCCTCACCCAACTTGGGAGATTTCACACTAGCCCTAGAAACACAACCTCATTGTTGGCACGATATGACATGATATAACGTGAGATTCATGCCAATGGAATATGACAATATTACTTGTGCTAGATATGATGGCATATTGCGGTATAAATCTTACATGGACACGTGAGGTTATGCATGGAATTCTCTTTTAAAATTACTAGTTTTCTATGCATGCAATGTCTGCAGTGATAGTGAGACAATTTAATTCAATCAACAAACTTAGAGAATATTTTACTATCGAAAGAAAATATAATAATGTATATAGTAATACATTTTTAAGTTTTTTTTATTGTTATTGTTACATAGTGTAAAACAACCAAGTTGAAAATTATTTGATGGTTTCTATAAAAAAAAAATACTCCCTCCATTTTTATAGGTGTTCCATACCAATGACAATTTTTGAGTGAATAAATTAGATAGGGTAAAGAAATGAAAGTTGAATTTAGAAAAAAGAATTCCATTAATTTTATTTTTAAAACTAGTATTATTGCCTCGGGTCATAATTTTTTTCTTTTTCTTTTTTAAAAAAATTATTTTATCTATTAATTAATTTCATTATCTTGCATTGTATAAGGAAAAATAGTCAACTATTAAAAATAGTTGAGCAAACTCTGAAATTTGAACACATGACATTAGAGGTGTCAAACAAGTCGGGTTGATGACCTACGTTGGTGTGAGCTTCGGGTTAGCCATTGCGGGTTGTTACCGGGTTTTCATCCAAATAAAAAAAATGTAAATTTTACAAATTTAGCAAATAAAAGGCTAGTTGTTGAATAATAACATTGTCCATATAAAAAAAAAAAATAAAGCAAACTTTAACAATTATTAAAATATGATATTTTAAAACAATAAAAGATGGTTGAGTTGGTAAGCATTTGTTTATTTGAACTTGAAGTGTTAGTTTGGAATCATTGTATAAATGTAATTCTTCCCTTTAAATTCTGGGAAGTAAACAATTTGAAGAAGTGGCAACAAGTTCAAACTAATGGTACTGACTAACAATACTAACTAACAAACACATATGGGCCATATGGCCGGAACAAAAGTAACAGCTAAGAACAATTAGAATGAATGAAATACTAGTCTAAGAGCTAAAAATCCTGACACTGCAAATAATCAGCAAGTGTGATACGAGAGATGGGATGACGCTGTTGTTGATGATTATGAGATTCCTTCTTCCTTTTGAATTGTTTCGATGTTATCTTCAACGCCTTCTTCCATCCCTGCAACCAATTTCAATTCTCATTATTTTGCATTACTCCTTCATATGCAAACAATCAATATCATATAATCCGATGTCAACTAGCTTATGTTGGACTTTCATAAGTAAATTACAAACTAATTCCATAACATACACGTACTTGTGGATGTCAACTAGCTTAGTTCGAGTTTCATAACTATTACTTCCATAATCCATTATTAAAAAGTAAGACTCTTCCAAAACATGCAGTAATAGTTTGTATTCAGTAAGACAGTAACATGCAGTAATACCCACTAAACACAGCTAATCCAACAGTACTACTAATCTGATGTCAACTAATTTAGTAACTTGGTTAAGTAAAAACTGAAGAGTTGTGACTTGTGAGTTGAGACTTAATGATTAAAAGTTCAATTTTTTCAGTAGCAGTTTGAATTCAGGAATTAATATCCGACAAAAAATGAACGAATGAAATCAAAAGATTGTACCTTTTTAGAAGGAGGAGACGGTTGAACAACAGAAGGATCATTCCCGTTAAACTTCAACATCTTCTTAGTATTGTTCTTCTTGAGGAACTTAGAATTCAAATTCAAGCCAAAAGCGGAAACCTTCTTCTTAATCCTACTGGGCAACGAAACATTGTTCTCGAACGAAAGCCTTGGATTCAAATCAGGAGACTTGCCATTCAAGCAAGAGAGAGAGTGAAAGCGAGGGACCAAGGGGGACCAGATGGAACTCTGAGAGTAGTCGAAATCGAAAGCGGAAGTATCAGGGAATTTGGAGAGGAGTTGATTAGACATTGATGATGGCACGTATTGAATTACTATTACTTGTTTATCGTTGAAAGTTGGCTCTTTTATCTCTTCTTCCATCGAAATGATGGGATAGCTTTTGCTTTTGGTTTTCTGGGTTTTTTTTTTATAACCGTTGAGGATTGTGGGTTGAAGAAGGAGAACAGAGGAGGTGGTTGTTGGAAGAAAAGTTACCGTTAGAAAGAAAGATGCGAAGATGGGGAGTAAATAAATGAGTTTTTAAAGCGGTAAAAAACATGAAGAAAGGCGGTGAAGTGGTGAATCCAGTGATTTGTTTAATTGTCTGAGAAGAAGTGGTACATGAATTATGCGTGCAATTGTTTCTGTCACTAGACACGAGAATTCAATATTCTCTGTTGCTCTAAATTTTAATTATTTCGTAAACGGTGCTAAATATTAATGACATACAATATAATCAATGTCCATTTGTTTTGAAATTTAATATAATCTAATCTCTATTATATAAGGGAAGGGGGGAGGAATACCCTTAATGAAATATAAAAATTATGAATTGATGTGTATCCCTTTAATAATTATGTGATTAAATATGAAAATTGCATTAATTATGTGTGTTAATTAGTCAAAAACATTAAACAATGAACATTATTTCAATTTGTATTAAAACATTAATGGTTGTATTTTGAATTTCAACTTTGAAGACATAATTATTTACAAAATAATTACAATTCAAATAAATTGTATTGCTACTTAGCTATAAATCTTTTATAATGATACATCTCATATAATCATTTTTGATGAAATACGAGGTATTTTTTTCATAAATACAAGCACGCATCGTGTATTAAAGCAATCTTCACCCTTTCATATTTTCCCTCCTAAATTTCCCTCTCATTCTCACCTTATTAATTATTATTATTATTATTATTATTATTATTATTATTATTATTATTATTATTATTATTATTTTTACTATTATTATTATTATTATTATTATTATTATTATTATTATTATTATTATTATTATTATTATTATTATTATTATTATTATTATTATTATTATTATTATAAAACACCAAAACGTGGTAAGCGTTACAAGCAACAAAAAAGGATAAGTGATCTACAAGAAGTTGGAAGGGAGCCGAGATACAATCTGGGCCCCCACTCCTCTAACAATAGAGAAACCTATCCGACTGAAGATGTGAGCAGCTGTACGTGCCCCAATGTCCTGGGCCTTGGAGAACATCTGGATCCGCTTCAGAAGCGCAACAGCTCCCTTATCTAATTCCCCCAAAGAAGAGAAGGAAAAAGGAAGGAAACCATATCCAATTGTCCTACAACGCGCCAAATACTTCTCCCGCTTCCGCTGAGCTGCTACCGCCACCATACGACCATGAACGAAGTCAGACAACCCAGATTGCGTCAAAGGAGAAGAACCCGTCAGATCAACACACACATCCAAGCCGTTATCCTAAGAATAGAGCAAAACATCCGCCGGTCGAAGAGCCCCGTCGATCCCATCAGTCAACCCAACATTTACCTCCTTACGAGCAGTAATCCCAGATCGATAACAGAYGTCAAGAAGAGTATCRCGGACAACATTGTGACGGTGCTTGATACCCATCAACCYCKARCAGGAAACAGCGTGATCCCYAAAAATATCTCCATCAAAAACCCGCGAGCAAGCAGAACAAGGAGCCGAAACAGAGAATAAAGGAACACCCAACTGATAAGAAAGAACAGAACGATAAGTCTTACTGTTCATTGTCTGGCCCAAACCAGATATCGGAACCACCCGGAGCCAAGCAGAAGCATGATCTCCCTGTTGTGATTTCCACAAGGCAACCTGACAAATAGACAAGGAGTAGGTGGAATGAGCAGATGCAGTAACCTTCGTGAAATACAAATCTGTCAGTTTCTTCATGAGCTTTGGGGCAGCGATCTCACTAGGGTTACGCATAAGGTCAGTCTCCACGGTCCTATTAAAAAGACCTAAAGCACCATCAAAGGCCGACCCAAGACCAACAACGCCAGATTGTTGAAGTAGTTTACCCTGTAAACAGGAAGACTGCAATCGCGATGCAAGAAAAGCATAGTGTCGAACATTACCCGCTGAATAAACACCCAAACCACCGTAAGCAAAGGTTAAGGTGGCAAGCCGCCATTGCCAATCACAAAAACCAGGACCGGAAGCTGTGACAATGCGTTCCAAGGAAGCTCGCAAAGCCACATCAAAGGAGAGTTGAGCCTCCTCGAAAAGATTAGGTGGGCAAGTACGCATAGCAAAGTAGAGTTTCGAAACCCCAATACACGCACGAAGAAGTAACAACTCACATTGAGGATCATCAAGTTGAGCCACAACATCCATGAGCTCAATAGTCTTTGACACCCTCTGTGAAACAAGGTCCCCACAAAAGGAAGAATCCGCACTAACAGGCCCACCTAACAACCGAACACCAAGGGAAGGTCGAGCGATATCGGGAGGAAAGACCCCTTCAAGACGACTCCGTGGGTCCTCGGTAGGCCAAAAGAGCTCCGTTTTCGCGACGTTAACATGAAGGCCAAGACTAGGTCCCTCCGCCGAAATCATCTGCAAAACTTGGCCAACCACGAAGGTATCACCAATGATAGTTCCATCATCCAAATACCAAGCCTGCAAGCTCAGGCGAAAGGAGTCCCTGATACGGCACACCAACGGATGTAGAACCAATGCGAAAAGAAGAGGACCAAGAGGATCACCCTGCTGCACCCCTTGACAGGACAACAAAGTATGCTCGCCATAATAAAGCGCAGCTGGTGAAGAATAACAAAACTCAACCCAGCGAGAAAGAGCAGGACAATGAGCACGAACCTCACGAATTAAAGCAGAGCGATCGACCAAATTGAAGGCATTTCGAAAATCGACCAACAACATAGATAGGCCAACCTCAGTCCCACGAGCCTCAACCAATCGGTTAACAACATGAAGGATAGCCTCGCCACCCACAGGAACACCAACACCATATTGAAGACCACTGAAATAACGACCCATACGCGGACCAACCAAAGCATCTCCCACCTTAGCAACAAGGCGTCTCCAAATAGTACCCACAGCAATGGGCCTAATACCACCCCCGGGCTTGACAAGAGGTGTTAGTGGAGCACTAGCAATATAGGCACCTAACGCGGCGGGACAAGCACCGGAAAGAAACAAATTAACAACCTCGTGATAGACCTCTACCAACTCATCTGAGATTGCAAAGCAGCACCACTGAGGAATCGAGAAGGGTTGAGCACGCAAACCATCACGTCCGTAAGACGTACCGCGTGGAAACCTTAATTGCTCCAAAACAACGAAGAAGCAGCATGAGGTGGTGATCCACGGGAGAATCCGGTAGAACAGGAACAGGGCAAGAAGGGTGCTAGCCTCTAAAGCAGCAAGAGTATCATCGTTGTAAGAGCAAGTCCCGAAGAAGAAAGAACCGAACAGCAGCAGTGTAATGACGTCAGAAATCTTCCGCTTACAATGCTTAATGTGCGCTCAGACAACACAGTACCCTCATCCGCATCCAACAAAGGGGAGACACACTGTCCAATGTGTCACGCACAAGTTGCTCAGCACCGCCCGACACACTCCAAGTACGAAGGCAGAGTAATACACTCTTCCTGACGATGACGCCTATAGCCGAAGAGCACTCACGACTACTCCAGAGGAAAAAAGTTTTGAGGACACAAGAGCACACAACAACAGCGAACACCAAGAAGATAAGTCATTCGAATTGTGAACCACCTTATCAAGTGCTTCTTTTAGAATCCGTGAAAACCCCAAACGACACTTGGGAGGGATAGATTTCACGGTGGACAACCGCTTGGAAAGTAACCGATGAAGAAGTGCACCATCAAAAGAGAGAGGATGCAGATGAGATAAATCGTGAACTAGAACAGGATCCACAGAAGAGGGTTCGAGCGGCTTAGGAAAACCGTAAAGAACGAACCGAACGACACCATCCCCAGAATCAGGCGGGTCCACAAAAGTAATACCATGATCGTCTTCATGTTTACACCTAGAACGAAGAGTATGCGTCTTGTAACAATCACCACATAGCCAAACACCCATACGACGGAAAGTCGTTTCCGCTCTCGTGAAAATACCTAAATCAGTAGTGAGCAAGTGGCGAGTCTCGTCACGCGCACCCTCACAACAATGCCGGTCTCGAAGATGAGTGAGCAAGTAGCTTTTAACAAGTCCATGGCCCCCACCATCATGACAACCATGATGACCCACAAACGGACAATTAAAGCGAAGCCTTAGCGGCATAAAGAAGTAATTAAAGTCCAAAAGTCCAAAGTCCAAGGTCCAAAAGTCAAAGCTCAAAAGTCAAAGGCCAAAAAGAATAAGGCACAAAGAATACCTCGAACGAAACCCCAACGGCAACCGAAGACACACCCAATCGCACCCCAAACAGCACATGACAACCACCCAAACGAGCCCCCAAGCTGGTTCGAAACACGGACAACTGCAACGAGTAAAGGTCGCCTTTAAACACACCTACTGTGCTGCCGCAACCCACCAGAAAAGACCCCGAAAAAGCAAACGAAACCACCAGAAAAACAGCCCTTGAAACGCACCACCCATCACCCTGAAACACCACGAAATCCAACCACCACCAGAGAACGCACCTGCTGTCCGACCACCGAAGACACCCGCTAACCAACACCGCCAGAAACACCACATAACCCACCCAAAAATGCGCAGCAGCTGTCCCCAAAACAAACCCAAACGCAACCACTCAGAACAGCCCCTGTGTCGCCTGAATTGAGGCCGTGGCAACCGCCGCTGGGCCGCCTTAACTGAGGCCGTGGTAGAAGCGTTGCACCGCTAACCAACACCGCCTGAGAGACCCCGCAATCCACCCACAAATAACCAGAACGCAACGTCGCAAACCACTCACAAATAACCAGAACGCAACGCCGCAAACCACCCACAAATAACCAGAACGCAACGCCGCGGAATCCCTGTTGGCCTCACCGGAATAGACGCCTAGTGAACTGCCGCTGGCCTACCTGAAATGACGCCGTGGAAACCTATTATTATTATTATATTATATTATTATTATTATTATTATTATTATTATTATTATTATTATTATTATTATCATCATTATTATTATTTATGGGAAATTCCCAATGGTATACACGATTTTTTGCAAAATCTTAATGGTAGACATGAGAGTTTTAAAATCCCACATATAGACATGAGTTTAAGGTATATGTGTAAAACTCAACCAAAATCCACCACGACCACGCTCAAACTTCCTCCCCAGTTGGTGGGGTGGCTGGGGATGGACGGTTGAGTAGTTGTGTTGGTTGGAGAGGTACGATTGAATGGTTGTGGTGGGTGTGGCGATTTGTGGAAGTGGTTTTGGTGGGTGTGGCGATTTGAGACAGTGGTAAGGTGGTTGTCGCTAGGGAGGCGTAGATGGAGGTGGTTGTGACTGGGGAGGCATAGAGGGAGGTAGTTGTGGTTGGGAAGGGCCATTTGAGGGTGGTCGAGGTGGTTTTGGTTGAGTTTCACATATATACATTAAACTCATGTCTATATATGAGATTTTTAAACTCTCATGTCTACCACTGGGATTTTGCAAGAATTCTTGAGTACTACTGGGAATTTCCCTATATTTATTATTGCATAAAAATTACTCCCTCCGTTTTTTTAGTTGGTCCATATCATTTTGGAACGGTTTTTAAGAGTTGATTGAGTTGAATAAAATAGTTGAGTAAGTTGGGTAAAAAGTTGAATAAGTTAGGTAAAAGAGTAAATGTGTGAAGAAATTTTATGGGAAATAGTAATTTTGGGTGAATAGATTGGGTAAAATAATGAAAATTGACTTTAGAAATGTGTAATTCATTAATGTTAGGGTAAATAAAGTAGGTAAAAAGTTATTTTTAGATTGGTTTGGAACATCTATTTGAAAACGGCCCAAAGAGAAAAGTGAAACATCTAAAAAAACGGAGGGAGTATATAAGAAAACATTTAATTAAGGTTAGTTAATAATTGTACTTTGGATAAAACTTTAAACATTTATTAATTGATATACATATATAATTATATTTATTATCACAAATAAAACATTATTATGAAATAATCACATTTAAAAAAAAATAAGTTTTGATTTTATTTACGGTATTTTCGTATTTTATTTAAAAGTCGAGCATTATTTGCTCGGGTATTATCTAGTTATACTTATATGATGCAAGGAAGTAGACCTATCAATGAATCGGAGGTGGATCGGGTTAAGTTTAATTCGTTTCTGTTTGTCAACCATCCGACCCATCTATAACTCAAAACATCCATCATCAACGAATGGATTAGATTTTTAACGGATTTTGCATGAATTTTTTATAGGACAATTTTTCACTATTTTTTAAGGATTTAAGCTCTAATTTCACAACAATGTAACAGTTTCAAAATACGACTATCAAGATACCTATTATTTACTTTGTTGAGTTGGTGAAATAAAGGGGTCAATCGGTAAAAGAAAAAAATGTAGGAAATTTCAATGAAATATATAATTTTTTTAGTATGAAATTGATTAGTGGATGAGTCGGGTCGCGGATGGATGGATCTTCGCCCGTATCCGATCCAACCGCTACTCGATTAAAATCCACAATTTTTCGGGTTTTCATCCACGAAATCGGATCGAATAGGTTGAATATCCATCGGAATACGGTGAAATTGCCATGTCTACAAGGAAGTGATTAAAGGATCCAAAAAATCCGCTCTCGATCTCACTGGGTTGCCTATCTATTATATTAAAAGAATGTTACCGTTTGTAACCACCCTCATATCTCACCAAAATCACTCCCTAAAAAAAAAACCTCATATTGCTTCCTTAAAAAAAAACTCTCACCATATTTATTTACAAAAAAATAAAAATTATGTCCAAATAAAAAAAACTTTTTATTTATAAAATATTATTGATGAGGAATGATGACACTCTTTTGTATGTGTTTTATGCGCAAACATGATTTGGCTTTTAAGCCTGTAAGTTATTGATGCCTCTTCTAAGTCTTCTAATGTTAAAAAAATCGTAATATAAACTGTAAAAATAAAAAAAATTATATAATTAAATAAATCGTAAAAGCAAAGCAAGCCACAAATTAACTTAATAATCCGTCAATAATCATACATCAAAATATAAATTACATCATGAATTCTTACAAAACAAAGCTGAAAAAACCAACAAAAATAAAAATTAACTGTTATGAATTATGACACTGCATCGCATCCCATATGTTAAGAACACTAGTATTCGTCCCGTGTAAGTGTTGGCCATGAATCATCCAGCCCAACTAACCGAATCAAGACCAATAGAAACAAGCCCAAAGAAAGCAAGTCCAACCAGCGAGAGGTCAAAGCAAGGAGGAAATCGTGATCAAAAGCATTAAAGGCGAAGTAGCCGTTAGTGGGTGTTACAAAAAATGTAGGAAATTTCAATGAAATATATAATTTTTTAGTATGAAATAAGCGAATGGAGGATGTGGATGAGTTGGGTCCGCGGATGGATGGATCTTCGCCCGTATCCGATCCAACTGCTACTCGATTAAAATCCACAATTTTTCGTGTTTCATCCACGAAATCGGATCGAATAGGTTGAATGTCCATCGGAATAGGGTGAAATTGCCATGTCTACAAGGAAGTGATTAAAGGATCCAAAAAATCTGCTCTCGATCTCACTGGGTTCCTATCTATTTATTAAAAGAATGTTACCTGTTGTAACCACCCTCATATTCACCAAAATCACTCCCTCAAAAAAAAAACCTCATATTGCTTCTTTAAAAAAAAAAAAACTCTCACACATATTTTATTTACAAAAAAAGAAAATTATGTCAAATAAAAAAACTTTTTATTTATAAAAATATTATTGATGAGGAATGATGACACTCTTTTGTATGTGTTTATGCGCAAACAATGATTTGGCTTTAAGCCTGTAAGTTATGATGCCCTTTCTAAGTCTTCTTATGTTAAAAAAAATCGTAATATGAAACTGTTAAAATAAAAAAATTTATATAATTAAATCAATCGTAAAAGCAAAAGCAAGCCACAAATTAACTTAATAATCCGTAATAATCATACATCAAAATATATTACATCATGAATTTCTTACAAAACAAAGCTGAAAAAACCAACAAAAATTAAAAATTAACTGCTATGAACTTATGACACTGCATCGCATCCCATATGTTAAGAACACTAGTATTCGTCCCGTGTAAGTGTTGGGCCATGAATCATTCAGCCCAACAAACCGAATCAAGACCAATAGAAACAAAGCCCAAAGAAAGCAAGTCCAACCAGCGAGAGGTCAAAGCAAGGAGGAAATCATGATCAAAAGCATTAAAGGCGAAGTAGCCGTTAGTGGGTGTTACAAGAAGTTACGGATCATGATCAAAGTAGACATTAATGGTGCGCAAATAAGGGGATCGTCATTAAGGAATGTAACTGTCGTATCATTGCAATGTATAAATATATGAAAAGATACAAAACAGATACACATGTAACCATACTCATACTTGCGCAATACGAATTCTAAAGCTTTCTGATTGTTCAATTTTAGTTCTTAATTCAGTTCTTTTCTCCTTTTTATTGAAATAATCTTGCTAATCCTACTTAGACTAATTTGTGCTCAAACATTTTGGCGCCCACCATGGGGCTCGATATTGATCTTTCCTAAAAACGTACACCTTGAAAGACCCAAGTTACGAGCCCTGATCATGGACAACAGTGATGTTCATCCTTCAATCCTCAGAGAGATAGAGGCCGTGCGCGACCAGACAAATGAAAAAATTGCACTACTGCAACATGAGAACGATGCGCTGCGATCATAGGTGGCCTCTGCTGTCTCAATAGCCAGCACCGCGATGAACCGATGTCGTGACGTATCATCAGTCGTGACATAACTGGACATGGGACAAGTCTCAACACCACCCTTATTTGGGACGTGAAGTAGTCCCATCGACCTCGACCTGGGTTTAGGATTGGGGAGGTCGACGACAACGATACCGATGACGACGCCACCTTCCTCGACGTTTGGAATGACTTGGACGCCTGCTATCCAGATGACGTCGGCGTTCAGAGTGCCGATCACCCCGCTAGAGCAAGTGGTCCGTCCCACCCCCCGCAAAGCGGGACCAGGGGGCATGCAACGTCCGCGACGACGCAGCTTCCTCCATGGATGCATGGAGCAGTGTCGACCTCAGTCTCGACAATGGAACAATTTAGCATGTCGTCACCAAGGGTAACAGACATACCACTAGGGGCATATTCAACCCCGACATGGGGACAGGCGACGCATGCACCACCAGTTTGACCTCCGATGTCGGGTCAAACCCCAGTGCCATTCCTGAGTCAGATGGGAGAAGCCGTCCAGACTATTCAAGGGGAGATGACGCCGGACCAAAGGCGGGTTGCGAATCTCGAAAGAGAGTTGGAACTTCCGAAGGAATCGATGGAAAAGGTTCCAGGGGTACCACCACCTATGGGGAGGGCGGCGCCAGAGAGTTGTGTTGACTTGCCATTTGCTGACCACATAGCCCTAGCAGAAGTCCCCAAGAAGTGCGTCGTCCCATTGATGAGATTGTATGATGGGACAAGTGATCCGACGGACCATGTAAATCAGTACAAGCAGAGGATGATGATGGCTCCAATCCCGCATAGACTTAGGGAAGCTTGCTTGTGTAAGGTATTTGGCTCGACATTGATCGGACCCGCTCTATTGTGGTTCATAAATTTGCCCAATCGGAGTATCTCGACATTTGCAGAGTTGGTTGATATTTTCTACACTCAATTTGCCAGCAGTCGAAAGGTGAAGAAGCAGACAGGGGACCTGTATCGGATCATGCAAAGGTAGGGGGAGACCTTGCGAGGTTACCTTGATCGGTTCTTGAAGGAAAATATGGAGATCGTATTCCCAAAAACGCCGACAGTCGTCGAAGCATTTAGAAGGGGACTACTAATGGAGTCAGACCTTTACAAGGAGTTGACGAAGTACCATCATTCGAAATTCGAAGATGTGCAGTCCAAGGCTTAGGCCTACATAAGACGATAGGAAGCCTTGGAGGCAGAAAAAAAGAATGCGGAATTTAGTTGGCGCACATTCGTTCCACGAAGGCGGGACGACCGTCCAAGGCCTTACCCAAAGCTAGAAGGTGAGCAATCGAAAGTTAATGCTATCTAAGTAAGAGATGACCAGCAAGAGTTGCCACTAAAGATCGAGGATTATTTATTTAGTATCAATGCGGAAAGGTTGGTCGACAAACTCAAAGCCATAGGATCCAGGGTGAGGTGGTCCAGAAAGACAGACAAGTCGGCTGAGCAAAGAGATCCAAACAAGTGGTGTGAATTCCATTCCGACATAGGTCACAGGACGGAGGATTGCATCGCTCTTAGGAAAGAGGTGGCCTACTTGTTGAAGAATGGGTTCCTTAAAGGCATGGTGACCGAGAAGACAAAGGCTCTGCTCGAGGGAAAGACATCAAAACCAGAGCAACCTAAGTCTTCACCTTCAGCGAAGTTAGTCAATTTTATTTCAGGAGGATCAGACATCTGTGGACTAACATATTCAGTAGCGAAAAGGAGAGTCAGGGAAGATAAAGACCACCCAGGAGGCATTCAAGTCCCAAGGGTAATAGTGAAAGATTGGAAGAGGCAATCGATTGTCTTTGATGAGCCTGATTCTGTGGCGGATGAGCATCACGATGGTCTTGTCATTTCGATCAAAGTAGGGAACTGTTTAGTACGACGTGTCCTGGTTGACAATGGAAGCAGTGCATACATCATCACCACTAAGAAATATGGGTATAGGAGACTCCGACGTGACGAGGAAAACGACGACACTGATCGGATTCAACGGAGAAACCAGGGAGACGGCAGGAATAATTTACTTGCCTGTATTCGCCAAAGGGGTTAACGTCCAAGTAAAATTTGACATGGTTTACGAATTGTAGGCTTACAATGTAATCTTAGGTACCCCATGGATACATAAGATGCGGGCCATTCCATCAACATTGCATCAGTCAGTGAAGTTCCCATGTGAATGGGGCATCCAAGAGATCAAGGGGGACCAAAGATTGGCAAAGGAATGTTACATGGAGGCATTATAACCCTCAAAAGGACAGTCGGCCGCATAGGAATTACAACAGTCCAAGACGATCAAAAGTGTAATTGGGTGCGAGAAGTATGAAGTTGAGGAGATCGTCTTGGATCCGTCAAAACTTGATAGAAAGATCAAAATAGGAAAGTGTCTGGACCCCGAGGTACGTTTTGAACTACTTGAATTTTTAAAAGCGCACATGGATTGCTTTGCCTGGAGTCATGAAGACATGGTAGGGATAAGTCCGGAGGTCATAATCCATAAGCTAAGTGTCGATCCAAAGCACATGCTAGTCATGCATAAGCGACGACGGTACGCTCCAGAGCGACATAAGGTAATCAATGACGAAGTAGACAACCTATTGGCTACGGGAAAGATAAGAGAATCAAGGTATGCTGACTGGTTGTCTAACGTTGTGGTGGTTCTCAAGAAAAAATGGGAAGTGGAGAGTATGTGTCGATTTCACGGACCTCAACAAAGCTTGTCCGAAGGATTCGTTCCCGTTGCTTCACATCGATGCCATAGTAGATGCGACAGCAGGACATGAATTTCTTACATTCTTGGATGCGTTCAATGGGTATCATCAAATTCAGTTGGATTCAACAGATCAGGAAAAGACAACATTCATTATAGAAAGGGGGGAGAATTACTGCTACAAGGTCATGCCATTTAGTTTGAAGAATGCAAGGGCGACGTACCAGAGGTTGGTCGACATGATGTTTAAAGAATTAATAGGGGACACCATGGAAGTCTACATCGATGATATGTTGGTAAAATCCAAGAAGACGCGAGAGCATATTCAGCATTTGCAGAAGACATTCGACATACTAAGGAAATATAGTATGAGGTTGAATCTGACGAAGTGCACGTTTGGTGTGTCAGCTGGAAAATTTCTTGGGTATATGGTGGCGGAAAGAGGAATTAAGGCCAGTCTTGAGCAAATTAAAGCCGTAGTCGAGCTCGAGTCCCTAAAAACCGTGAAAGACGTCTAGAAAGACGTCCCTGCCATTGCTAAGTAAGCCAAGAGACGGAGAGGTGTTGCAGCTCTACTTGTCCGTGTCGGAGCATGCATTCAGCTCGGTCTTAGCTCAAGAGGAAGATGGGACGCAGTTGCCAGTATACTATGTCAGCAAGACTTTGACAAGACCAGAGGTAAGATATTCACTAATGTAAAAGCTAGTGTATGCTTTGGTTGTAGCAACGACGAAATTACGCTCGTACTTCGAGGCACATACAGTCTGCGTCAGGATTAATTTCCCAACAAAGGTGATCATGCGCAAACCAGATAGACGAGACGGATGACAAAGTGGATGGTGTGACTAGGAGCCTTCGACATCAAGTATGGACCAAGGACCGCGATCAAATCGCAGGCTTTGGCAGATTTTGTGGCTGATTTCAGCCCAGGGATGCAGCAGGATGCGGAGGCAAAGGTATGTAATATGGTTGACTTAGTGCCCAATACAGGTTGGACATTGTAGGTTGACAGATCGTCCAACATGAGGGGGACCGAACTAGGTGTTGTGCTGTAATCGCCACAAGGGTACAATATCATACTACCAGTTAGGGGTGTTCAAAACCAGATACCGGAAATTATCCGATCCGAATTTTCGAAAGTCTATTTTTTGGATCCGATTCCGATCCGAATAAATCCGTATATCCGAATTCGGTTGTTGAGATTTAAACATACTTGACTAATTGACATGCAGACGAAGATCTCACTTTAAAAAAAATAGAATATAAGTCATGCTAAGTAAATCAGATTTTAAAATTATTCTACAAATTTTAAAATCAGATTTTTGTATTTTTAATATAAGTTAAACAAACTAAAATAACAAATAAAATGTACTGTAGGATTGTTCTTCAATTTAACAAATTATCATGATGAATTTATTAAGTAAAAGTCTAATAAACTTAACTAATACAAATCAGAATGTGTTTTTTTTTTGTCCAAACTTTAGAATAAAATGAATTGGGCTTTAAGTATAAAATGCATTGGGCTTTAAGTAATCCACTAGCCACCAATCCAATTCCAAGTATCAACAATTACCTAATAAATTGGAAATCCGGATAATCCGAATTCAATGAATATTATTCCGAATCCGGTCCGGTTTCCGAAATTAAAAACCGGATATCCGGTCTAGTTTTTCCGAATTTAAAAAAAGGGGATCGGAAGTCTGAATTTTCGGAAAAATAAAACCGTATACCGTATCGGAAAATCGGAAATTTTTGCACAGCCTTTCTAGCAGTACGGTGTATGTTCAAGGCGACGAATAATGAGGCCGAATATGAGGCGTTGTTCTTTGGCTTGACCGTTACAAAAGACATGGGGATACGAGAAATAAAGATAAAAAGTGATTCTATGTTAATTGTAAATCAGGTTAAAGGAGAATACAGCGCTACGGATTCAAAGATGGCCGCATATTTAAGTGTGGTCAAGGAGTTGGAAACCTTTAGTTGTATGGACATTGAACTAGTGCCTCGGGACTTGAATATGGAAGAAGATGCTTTGGCAAATTTAGGGTCTTGTTTCAAGCCTCGAGGGGAGACTGAAGTACCGTTGGTGCACCTCTTGGCCCCAGCTATTGAGAAGACGATTCTTGACGGATCTACCCCGGTGTGTCGAATAGAAGATAACACTTCATGGAGACGACCTTACATTGACTGGTTGAAACATAACACATTACTAGGAGATAAGCAAGTTTAGAATTAAAGCTTCGACATTTATTCTAATTGACGATGTTTTGTTTAAAAAGTCATTTGCAGGTCAATACCTAAGGTGTCTAGACAAAGAAGAAGCACATCAGGTTTTGAAAAGTTTGCACGAAGGAGAATGTGGCAACCATACTAGGGGCAGAAGTCGAATTGGCCTACCATGAGAAAGGACGCAGTCGAATTTGCAAAGACGTGCGATGCTTGTCAGAAACATTCACCTCTTAAGCACCAGCACCAGCAAGAGCTTCATCCAATACTTGCACCTTGGCCATTCATGAAGTGGGGCATGGACATTGTCGGTCCAATGCCAGTCGCATCGGGACATCGCGACTTTCCATTGGCAATGATTGAGTACTTCTCGAAATGGATAGAAGCAGAAGCGTTCCGAGAGGTTACAGATCGGGAGGTCGTGTCGTTCATTAAGAGGAACGTTTTGACAAGGTTTGGAGTTCCGTCGGAGATTGTGTGCGACAACGGATCACAGTTCATTAGCAATGCGACGAGAAAGTTTTGTGAGATGTGGAACATAAGGTTAGAGACGTTGAATCCAAGGTATCCTCAGAGCAATGGGCAGGCAGAGTCGAGCAATAAGATAATCATTGGGAATCTGAAGAAAATATGTGAAAAGGCGCAAGGTAAGTGAGTTGACGAACTACCATACATCCTTTAAGCAAATCGGACAACACCTAAGAATGCGACAGGACAAATGTCGTACTTACTTGTGTTTGGATGTGAAGCAGTGCTCCCGACAGAAGTCGAACTCCCGATGTTAAGGTACGGATTAATGACGATTGAAAGGAATAATAAGGAATTGGCTTATGACTTAGATATGGTAGACGAAGTAAGAGATATGGCAAGGGTCAAGTTGGAGGCGTACCACAAGAGTGTGGCCAGGAGCTACAATAAGAACGTGAGGATAAAAGCTTTTAAAGTTGGAGATTGGGTGCTGCGATGAAATCTTTTTAAGGAGTCAATGGGAAAGTTTAGTCCAAATTGGGAAGGACCGTACCAGATTGACGAGGTAGTTGGACAAGGGGCATATTGTTTGAAGAATGTCAATGGAAACAAAATCCCAAGAGTATGGAATGTCTAGAACTTGAAACAATATCACTTCTAGAGATAAAGCAAAGTCAAGACATTAGTCGAGGTAAGTAACTGGACCTTTTTCAATTATGTTTACTCTTTCTTACACATACTAACTTGAGCATCGGAGAGCCGTTGGAATAAACGCCAATGATCGTTCCTAATAAGTGTTGACGTTTTCAGGAAAGACAGAAAGGACAACGGAAAAAACCAAACAAGACGACAATATGACAAATGTGTGCTTAATTATGCATAAAAAGGGAACAAAAGCTTGGCCAAGAACATTAGAAAAGCCAGACGAATGGCACAAAAGACAAACAAATAAAACAAAGTGCGACATAGCAACGAAATACGTACATAGATAAAAGTCAATATTCAAAGTTACATTCAAACTTCCTTTGGAATGCTACCAAACGAAACCAAAAAAACCAAATTATCCAAAATAAAACCAAATTATCCAAAATATTGCTAAGATAAGTCTAACTATGGTAAACAGAAGTGCAATCTATTCAAGATCTATGGAGGTGTCCTTGTCTTCTTCCTCCGGGTCGGCCTCTCGGAAAGACATGTCATTTGGGACTCTTTGTGGGGTCATCGAGGCAAAGTCGTCCTAACAAGCTTTGATGTCCTCGTCGGGTTTCCAGAGCTCATTCTTCCCAGCCTTGAAGTTTCCCATCAGCTCAGCTCTGGTCTTGAAGGCGTAGTAGCCAGCAGAGTCAAGAACTTTGAAATTCTTCTTCCTGGCATAATTGGCTAACTCCTTGCATTGAGCTTTGAGATCGAGGGTCTCCTGAGCATCTTGCTTCATCTTCTCCTGGTGTTTCTTCTCAACCAACCTGAAGGCCTCCTATTGCTTCTCGATGGAAGTCATGTAGGTTTTCACCGTAAGCATGCCTTGGACACTCTGGCAAGGACAAAAGAAAAATAAGAACAGATACGATACGTAAACAAAAGAACAAACAAATGAAACGACATATGACAATCTTGGACATTGTAAGCTGTAGCTTCAGCTAAGACATCAAATGCTTTGTATTTTTTCAGGTAGTCATGAGCAGCTGGGAAGAGGAGTTGGTCTAAGGAAGGAATGATCGACGTAGTCCCATCCGCAAAATTGAAGAAGTTGTCGGGAAGAGTCAGCGTCACCTTCGTCGTTGAAGCTGTAGGAGGGGCATTGATAATAGGTAAGACATATGTCTTGACCACAGGAGGAACTTCGACGGAAGAATCAGCAGTTCGACGGTGAGACTGGCGATGGCGACGAAGGTCATCAGCAGAAGGGGCAAGGTCGCTCGAACCCCTTTTGTTGGTCTCACCGGAGTTTTTGTCTAGAAGGAGCGGAAAAATTTACAAAGCAAAAAAAAACACAAAGAAAGAGACAAGCCAAAGGAGTGAAGAAGGCCATACCAGAAGCCATTTCAGAATTAGAGTGGGTTGCATTACTAACTTCTGTTTCGACAGCGACAGAACTTGAGAAACGAAGCTTTCTGGCAGCAGCATGGGCAGACCTGCTAGATAGACGAGAAGTCGAAGCAACTATAGAAGGAGAATGAACACAACAAGAAAAAGAGGCGCGGGCGACCGACATTAGCGACCGATTTTCGGTCGCTAACACAATTTAGAGACCGATTTTCGGTCGCTAACGTCGGCTCTTTTTTTTAGTCGCAAAAAAAAGTAGCGACCGAATTTTTTCTCAAGAAACCTTCCAAAATTTTGGAGGGTGTAGCGACCGACACTAGATCGGTCGCTAATTCGCGAGCGACTTTCGGTCGCTAATTCGCGACTGACTTTCGGTTGCTAATTGCCTTTACCCTCAAAAAAAGCACAATTAGCGACCGAAAATTGGTCGCTAAATTCAATTTCCCTCTAAAAAATGCATGGAAATTGAATTTAGCGACCGATTTGCGGTCGCTAAATGTGCTTTTTTACTTTTTTTTTAACCGTGGATATTCAACCTATTTTTTTGCGTAAATGTAATAAAAAAAATATAATTAAATATTAACGGAAAACAAAATAAATATGCAAAAACAAAATTTAGGAAAATAAAATAAATCAACCTTATCATCACTACACATTGATAATGAAGTTGATACTCCTGAAAGAGCAACACATACAATTAACCACAACTTAACCAAACTGTAGACACCTAAAAATGTCTCCCCAAAAGAGTAATCAGTGATGAAACATATCGCGTCTCGCGACTGTTTCGACTTAGAAAAGATGCTTTGAACTCACAAAAGTTGAAAATATGTAAGGTCATACTCGGAACTATTGAGCAAAGGACAAATAAAGGGGGCAAAAATATTTTCTTTTATTTATTTTAATTATTTTCTATTTTTAGGTTTTCTTTTCTATTTTTAGGGTTTTTTAAAAATAATTTATA
>SNQN01004789.1:6451-37849 GCA_008642245.1 Bassia scoparia | reverse complement strand
TTCTGCAAATAAGGCGCTGCAAATGCGATTTTTTCTACTAGTGGAAGTCATTATCAGAATTTGGATCTTGATGACGAGCTAAGATTGCTTTGGGGTGATGAGGCGATACCTTGGAAGTTGGATCTAGAAAAAGATTTGAAAATCTTCCTCTGGAAAATGATACGCAAGGATTTGGCAATGGGGAGAAAGCTTTAGAAACGAAATATATCTCTTATCACACAATGTGTTTTCTGTAGGAAGTGTCTACAATTGAATACCTTTGAAACAAGGGCGCACCTATTTAGAGATTGTCCAATAACGATTAGAGTTTGGTAGGTTTCGTGTATGGGGATCAAAAGTATGGAGGGTAAAAGCATCGCTTTAGGGGGTTTGGATCTACAATTGGTTAAGGAAACTCAAGAGAAGGGGCCGAGATAATGCACAAAGGGGAGAACTAGAGGGGCCGGGCTATGTACTAAGCTTTTGCTAGTCTACTACACTCAAACTGGGTGGGGTGCAGCATTGCCATTAGGGGTGTTCAAAAACACTCGATCTGATTGATCCGGTCGATCCGATCCGAAAATCGGATATCTGATCCGGTTTTTATGGTTTCAGATATTTCGGATCATATATTTAAAAAAATTTGATCCAAAATTGGATTAGGTTTTTTACACTTTTGGATATCCGATTTTCATTAAATAATAAAATAACATGAAAAAATAAAATAAATTAGGTAAAAATATGCACTTGATCCGCAACTTCGGATACCCGATCCGAAATTTCGGGGTTCGGGTCGGCGTTGATGATCGAGCATTTCGGATCGGATATCCAGAAAAATCAAATCGGGTTGGGATTTCCTCGATCCGAAAATTTCGGATTTTTGGATCGGATTATCCGCTTTGAACACCCTTAATGACCATCTTCCAAGGCCAAACGGTGTCCCCAACATGTATCCTTAAAATGCTTGAAGAGCGTTAGAGGAGTTTACGGCATAGGACGAAATGAGGAATTGAAGTGCAACAAAGCACCTTAAGTATCCTCTAGGGTTTGGTAAGATCTGAAGGGTAAACTTGCTTTAGGGTGAAGAGTGTGATGATAGTGTCGTGATCGATCTCACTTGGAAAAAAGAGGGATTAGAACAAGTACAAAGGGGCTGCAATTCCTGCAAATCCATTTGCTTTGTGTCACATGCACCAATGGAGGTGAAACCTAGGAGGATGAATGTGAGTTCGGAGTTGAAGACCATCTGAACTGGGAGCTAAGGGGCTTAATGTGATATGTGGAGGAATTACAAGGAAAATGTGTTTGACACATGACCTTGATGTGTATTGTTTATATAGTGTTTTCCCTTGTCATTTCATTGTGGTTATGGGCCTAAACGACCATTTTTGCTACTAATATCATTGTTCCAGAGTTTGAATGAGTTTCAGGTTGCGTTCGTTGATTCRAATACATTYTGGACTCATTTGAGGCATCACGGAGTCATAAYGGAGTAGCACGTGGCTAGAAGCGAAGCGGAAAWGAGGAAAAAAAGGAAATCGAGCCTTAACCGGTCGGTTCACCTTGAACCGACCAGTTTAGTCTGCAKATTTGGTTTTTCTATTTTCGTCCCAAGCCATTTAATSAGGGGCACGATTGTAATATGGGAGAGCTATTATTTTCTTAATTGAGTGGGTATATTTAAGGAGAGAAATCCTAATTTGTAAAGTACCTTTTATTATTATTTTAGATTATCAAATTCAAAAGAATTCAATTACGTTTTGTTGGAAAGAAGAACCCTAGTTTTATCATTCATCATTGGAATTCAATAAAGTTCAATCGTTCATCAATTTCCTTTGCACTTTTGGTAATTATTTATATCCTCTAATCTTTTCTAGTATTGCTTTTAATTTGTTTATGCTTTTCATTATGTTTTTCCCAATCGCAATTATTATGTTTAATTTCAATACGAGTGAGTAGTTCAATTTCTAGGGCGATTGGGGATCTATAGCAATATGACTGACATGTATTTGGCTTGATCCGATTCTTGACTTGGCAATTAATCAATTTCCTATTAGATTGTTCTTTATGTTAATCAATTTCGTAGGCCCTGACTTAATTGCTTAATTTGATTAGTCAAAAGTCTCTAGATCTAGCGATTGAGACTTAGCACGAGATCAACGTCAATAGGTAGAACGAGACTATCCTAGATCGAGAGATACGGTTAGGAGTAGTTTTATGGTTCAATTGATTTGAGAAAACTTTGACCCTATTTTGATTATTCCTTGTTGTGAATTGTTGATGCCGAATTGCTGTTAATTACTGCTATAGTTAACCATAGCCCTAGATTCGTTAGTCATATGGCTTAAATTATATTATCTGTCGTTTTCATTAGACTTAATTCGTTACAACACAAACCAAATTTTCTCTTATTAGTTTAGATGCTTTGATTCAGTTAATCGATAATTGTTGCTTCTTCGTGGATACGATCATGTTACCACTAGCTGCATAGTTAGTTCTAATAGGTACTTTTGATAGGCACGTACCAAGCCTATCAGACTTGTAAAGGGCTCTACAACAGGAAATTGCTAATGTCGTTAATGGGAGCCATATGTTTAGGAATTATACTAAATTATTTTAGAAGAAACTAAGTCGTGTATCGTTAACTTGCACTGTTTTGTTTGCCTTGTGACTTGTGAGAAGTCAATTCCCTTTCACTCTTGTAAAAAAAACACAAATTTTACGGAAAATATCAACAATTAAACCAAAATTATGAAATGGGTATCCTCAAATCGAAGATACAACTACTAATGAAGCTAATAGGAATACATTCAGAGTAGAAATTCGATTCATCACTGTTTCCTTCCTGACAAACGTCGCCGATTCTAACATTTTTAATCTACGTTTCCATCGGGAAAGGAAGAACCTTAACAACTACCCYAACAAAAAGAATGAGAATATTATGAATGAGAGGGATGATGGAACCAAAGTTTAGTTAGGTGTTTCCCTCCATTCAAAAACCTTACTAGAGTTCCCCTGAGTTGAATCCCAACGGTAACGATGTGAATACGTGATCCAACATCTAACGGAAGAAAATTAGGGGTTGTTTGTTTTGGAATTTCAAGGAAGAGAAAGGGAAACAACTGCCTGATCTCCTTAGTAAATGTTTGTTGACCCAAAACAATCATTCCCTTCAACCTATAATTCCCCTGRCCGATTTCCCTCTATGAACAATCCCCACCCTTACMTAAGGAATCACCATTCCCCAACTTCCTATTTCACCTGACCATCCTTGACCAACCCACCAACACTTTGACCACCGACCCCCACTACCACCTCAAGACCTTAGCCCACCACCAGGAAACCRCCCTCGTTAGGAAATTGTAGCCTCACCCCCACCACGAAACCACGCACCGCCATGAAATCACCTTAGCCAATGAGAAACAACCACGAAATCACACCAACCATTGAGAAACAAACTCTAAATCAGCCTTAGTCGCCACCACACAACCGCACACCCCCACAAAACCACACACCTCGCAAAAAATCAACCATAGCCGTCATCGYGAAACYACACATCCCCATACCCCCCAAACTCAACCCCCAATAAACCTCCCTCTACCCACGAAACCCTASCCCCTCCCACTACTACGAACCCCCTCACCGCAAAAAAATCACCCACCCACCACTCCATAGAAAGCATAATTCGAGGAGAGAAATAAAAGAGGAGGGAGGTAGGGAGGGGGCCGGGGTGGCGAAGGAGACATTTGTGGTGGTGGTATGGTGAAAGATGTGAATAGAGAGAGAGAGTACAGTGGTGGAAGTCTGGAATATGGGAAGGAATTGTAATACTTCCTCCGTTTCAATTTAGTGGCAACTTTTGCCATTTTGGAAAATATCTTATTACTTGCAACTTTCAATTACTTTCCTTTTTTAGTTAAAATTTTTGTGTGAAAAGACTTTACTACCCTTATTAAAAAATTAAACATGATTATATAATATTCTTAAACAAAGTTATATTACTAATTCAAGTTAACCAAAGCTTAAAACCAAGATTTTTCCACCACCCCTACCACCAGTATATCACCAAAACCACCACCATCCACTTCACAGATTGCACCATCTTAGAATACCACCACCTTGCACCTCACTCGCAACCCACTTCGACTCGCAGGCCGCACCACCCTCGACTCGCAGGCCATACAAGATCGAACCACCACCTCGACTTGCAGACCGCACAAGATGAAACCAGTTGGAACCCTAAACAACCATTTTGAAACAATTAAAATTGCAAAATCAAACCTTAAATTGTAGATTTTGAACTTCTTTCAATTCGACTTGCATCTTTGTCTCAATTGTAGATTTCAAACTTGCGTAAATTGTAGATTTCGAACTTGTTTCAAACCACTAAGTGGATTTATGTTACGGGTTATAGGTTCAGCACGGTGCAGTTCAAGTTCTTGGTTTAATGCGATCTGATTTTTATGGGTTAGGGTGGTGCGATTTTTATGCGAGGGGTGCAATGGTGCCATTGATGGTTTAAGGCGGTGCGGTGGTGTCAAAGTGGTGTGGTGGTCAGAGGGGGTGTGGTGGTGCTAGTGCTTCTGCTCGTGGGTGTTGAGTTGTTATGGTGGCTGATGGTTGCTGGATAGTGGCGGCGGTTGGTAGTGGTTGTGGTGGCTGGTGGGTAGTAGCAATGGTGGTCACTTAGTAGTATCTTACTTAGTAATTTAAGGGTAACATGGTAATTTGTACCTTATAAACACAATTTATAAATTTTATCTAGAATTTCGAGCCATGTTGAAAGTTGCTGGTAAATTGAAACGGAGGAAGTATTTCATCCAAACATTAATAATATAGAAAGTAACTTACTAACTACTACATGTGACTTAGTTTAATGACAAAATTGGCCGCAATAACACGAACTTGGGGCAAGGTGCACAAAACAACACCAACTTGATTGGGTGCACATAACAACACCAACTTGAAACTCAGGCGCAATGCATAGCATAAATGTCATATTTTACAAGTAATTGAGTTTCAAATTGGTGCACCCGAGGTTCAAGTTGRTGTTGCCATGTGCCCACAAATTCAAGTTTATGCTATGTGTTGCAACCGAGCTCCAAGTTGGGGCTGTTATGTACACCCAATCAAGTTGATGCTGCTTTGTGCACCTCNCGGTTCCTCATTTTTGGAACCGGAACCGGTACCGATCCAACCGGTTCCGGACCGATTCCAAGTACCGGGCCGGTTACCCACTGTTTTTGCTCATCCCTAACCACCACCTTGCACCTCACTCGCAACCCACTTCGACTCGCAGGCCATACAAGATCGAACCACCACCTCGACTTGCAGACCGCACAAGATGAAACCAGTTGGAACCCTAAACAACCATTTTGAAACAATTAAAATTGCAAAATCAAACCTTAAATTGTAGATTTTGAACTTCTTTCAATTCGACTTGCCTCTTTGTCTCAATTGTAGATTTCAAACTTGCGTCAATTGTAGATTTCGAACTTGTTTCAAACCACTAAGTGGATTTATGTTAYGGGTTATAGGTTCARCACGKTGCAGTTCAAGTTCTTGGTTTAATGCGATCTGATTTTTATGGGTTAGGGTGGTGCGATTTTTRTGCGAGGGGTGCAATGGTGCCAKTGATGGTTTAAGGCGGTGCGGTGGYGTCAAAGTGGTGTGGTGGTCAGAGGGRGTGTGGTGGTGYTAGTGCTTCTGCTCGTGGGTGTTGAGTTGTTAYGGTGGCTGRTGGTTGCTGGATAGTGGCGRCGGTTGGTAGTGGTTGTGGTGGYTGGTGGGTAGTAGCAATGGTGGTCACTTRGTAGTATCTTACTTAGTAATTTAAGGGTAACATGGTAATTTGTACCTTATAAACACAATTTATAAATTTTATCTAGAATTTCGAGTCATGTTGAAAGTTGCTGGTAAATTGAAACGGAGGAAGTATTTCATCCAAACATTAATAATATAGAAAGTAACTTACTAACTACTATATGTGACTTAGTTTAATGACAAAATTGGCCGCAATAACACGAACTTGGGGCAAGGTGCACAAAACAACACCAACTTGATYGGGTGCACATAACAACACCAACTTGAAACTCAGGCGCAATGCATAGCATAAATGTCATATTTTACAAGTAATTGAGTTTCAAATTGGTGCACCCGAGGTTCAAGTTGRTGTTGCCATGTGCCCACAAATTCAAGTTTATGCTATGTGTTGCAACCGAGCTCCAAGTTGGGGCTGTTATGTACACCCAATCAAGTTGATGCTGCTTTGTGCACCTCRCACCAAGTTCATGCTGTTGGGGCCAATTTTGCCTAGTTTAATTTATRCACGAGAAAAACCACGTGACTTAGTTTAATAATCCGGTTATTAATCGCAATGCCACTGGATTTCCCTCATAAGTCAATCGTAAGGATCTCCTAAAATCGGAGAAAATTTTAACCAATCAATCTATCCCTCACTCTCATGCGCTGTTTAATTTACTTGTTTTCAATTAATATAAACTAACCAAAGTACACCATAATTAAGCCAATAACTCACCATCGGGGTAACACAACAAAAAACTACCCGGTTACCTTTTTATTCGTCATCATTCATGCTGTTTTCTGAAGTTAAAGATCGTAAATCAAGAATTATTGATTGATAACAAACTTTCGTTGTTCTTAAATCTTAATACGAGTGCCAATCTCTCCTGATTATTTTTCCCCATCAAATTTCACTGCATTTCCCCCAATTCCCATTGTTTAATTTCTTCAAATTAGGGTTTTTTTTTCTTCGTAAGATCTGCCCACATTATCCCCAATTCGATAATTCAAACCAAGAAAAATGCTACARCCCCAAAATTCTCGAAGATTWTCCCTATTTGGGTTCGCCGAATCGAGCAATTCGAAAGAGCAAAAGAGCTCAATTGATAGGAAAAGAGAAGAATTAGCCCCAATTTTGAARATTGAAGCTGATAAAAATGTGTATAGACCTGGTGAAGAGGTTTTGATCACAATTGARCTTCAAAACCCTAGTGATCCGATCAATTCCAATGAAATTACCAGCAGTTCTGAGCGTAATCTTTTGTTAGAAAAGCTTAGTTTTGAGCTTAAAGGCGTTGAGAAGCTTGATACTCAGTGGTTCACTACTCAGAAACCGATTCCGGGGACGAAACACAGGAAAGGTTTGTGCTCAGTGCTCAATTATACCCTTTTCAATGTCAATTTATGATCCCATTTTTTATTTGGATTWAAAGTTTGGTGTTTTTCYGTGGTTTGATCATGCATTTTCTAATTTTTATATGAATTTTGTTTTCTGATATTTTAATTGCAAATGCAACACACTTTGTTGTAATGAAGGGCTACTCAAGTGACCGAAACGTAAGGATTATGATTATAAGTGTATCATGTAGTGTAGTAATGTGATTGAAGAAGTGTTTATTCACATATATATATAGTTATATTAACAATAGATATTATGTTCATTGCAGGTGAGCATGTGTTCTTGGATTGTTCTACAACGTCGTTAGTCTCGAACCAGATTATTTCTTCTGGGTCGACAAAGAAGTGTGAGTTGATTAATTTAGTTATTTTCCAACTTTCATTTACAATGATATTGTGTCAATTTTCCAACTTTTTTTTCAATTCAAACTCATCTAATATATATGCTAATTGCCTATTAGACAACTTTCTTCGCAGATATTGTTCGAACTGTTTTGCCTAGCATCATACCACCGTCATATAGGGGTACAACAATTCGGTACTTTTACTATGTTAGAAGTGCTTTGTCTGGACAATGGTTGATACTGGAAAATGGCCAGTCTGAGAGGAATGTGGCTCAACATATAACTGGAATGGTTAGTTCCCATTGCTTTCTTGATATAGTTTGTTGCCTTTACAAACTTTGTGATGTTACATCCGAGATTATTATCATTATTGTAATGCATCTCTTGGTTGTCTGTCATAATAATGRAAACTATGTTGCAATGAATCAATATGATAAAAAAATATTTTGAGTAGTTGTGAGCTTGATTTTATTTGAGGGTAGAACAATTTCAACTGAATAACTGATGAACGACAGTGTATTGTACTACTGTTAAAGGAGAGAAGTAACTTTTGTGATGAATTTTGTTTTTCCTGTTTGTTTTGATGGAAAACGTTTTCCAGGAAAATGATTCTTTTATCTATTTATTTATTTCTTTCGTAGATTATGGAAATTTATTTCCAAAAGGCAGGGAAACCGGGTCAAATATGTTAAATGCTTTTGGCTTTCTAAACTGCTTGATGTCTTCTTCTTTAAATCTTGGAGACAGAAGTAGTCTTTTGCAAACTTTTGAGTCCGTTTAAGTAAAGGTGGAAATCATGTCGTTTGGAACTTTGGATCAAGTTTGGGTTTGTCCGTTTGGGTCATATTGGCATGATGCTTTGCTTGGGCAGGTTTTGGCCAATTCATGTACAACTTTAATTGTTAAATTATGAGATGCATTAATTTTCCGGTGAGATCAATTTAGTTCGAGTTAAGGTTGATGTGAATGATTTTGAGTAGAGTTTGAAGTTCAGGTTGGGTAATCAGGTATGATAGTTYTTCTGGATTAAGGTTTAGCTGAGAAACTGAGTAGCTAACCAATAGTTCACTTTGAAGTGATTTTTTGTGTATGGTTGTGAATTGCCATAAATTGTTCTACCCATTTTATTTCCAGAGTGTTTATGGTTATCAATTGTCATAAACTGTTCTACCCCCTTTTTTTTTTCCTGGATTTATTTCCAAATTGTTCTACCCCTAAATTGTCAGTCTTTATATGACAATAACCAAAATTTCAGGAAGCTCGCATCCCCTTGCAAATTTGGGTGACTCAAAAAGAGAGCGGATTACTGAATGAAGAAGCTCAAGCTGATGGTGAGTTGGTTAATTTAYACTTAATTTGACGAGTTCACTGTTTTTGTWTTACTCTCTAGATGAGTTGGTGGTCACCTTCTCACCTTATGTCTCTGTCTGATGAGCTTAAACTTAAGGATAAACGTATGTATTAGGCTGACCTTGTTGTGGGGTAAATCATGATGTCCATCAAAGTCATGCTATTCGCCTATTCACCGAATATAATTTTGGATATATATGGTTCAGATTGACTTGTACTCTTTTTTTATATATATAAAAAAAATTATCAGTGTAAGATGAAGAAGTTTGCCCTTAAAACTGCGCGGAGATCTCTAATAGCAGATACACTGCTCCTCCTTAAGAACAAATTCTGTGGCAAACAAGTCTAAAACTATTTATCATGTGAGCTGCTAGCCTGCTAGTGAAATTTTAGACAATTTATGCTACTTATATGAAATATTATCTGATAACCTCTTCAAATAGAACAATTGACTCTGAATGACATGGGTTTCAATTATTAATATTCAAAATTCTTAGATTGCTTTCTTAGCTGAAACTCTCTTTCGGGAAATCAGTTCCCATAGGAAATTATATTTCATTGGAAATAATTCCCTTGTCCATTTCCTAGGAATTGAGCTTAGCTTGTTTGGTTGATAATGTAGGAACTCAAATTTCCTAGGAATTGATTTCCTTTATTATWTTTTTATTTAAGTTAACTAATATGGAGAGAGAAAGAAATAGACGGTCCCACTTTGAAATTTTGACTTTCGAAGGGGGGCTTGGTAAGCYATTTCCCACTCTTTTATATTTCCTACACTTGATGTCAACCAAACAAAACACATTCTCTCAATTTCCTAGGAAATAGAAATTCCTAGGCAATATATATGCAACCAAACAATACCTTACTGTGTGAGGTAAGCATAACCATGAATTTTATTTCTAGAACTTCCTTTTGATTAGTGTCCTCTACAAGGACTCCATCAGGTAATCAGGTAATCAGGTAAACTGCAACCATTTTATGTGATGAAGTCAATACTTCTTCTAGCACCTTACCATGTTATATTTAGTCTAGAGCTCATGTTCACCTGATTACTGATTTGCAGTTTGTTTGTTTTATTGTCAAAAGATCTTCTTTGAGTGTGACTTCTTGTTGAATTTATTTGACACTTTGTTTGAGTTTTTTGTCTTATGTTTGGATTATTAACTTAGTATAAACTAATAACTGTTTTTTTCCCCCCCTCTAGGGTTTTTTCCTACCCAGACCATTCAAACAGACATATATTGGAAAGAGATGAATGGGGATTCGGAGTGGGTAAGCCGATGACCTTGTCTTCATAAATGTCATTTCTTTTCCTTCTATTTTTAGGATTGGCATGGCAATTTTCCTCTTGCGATTGACTGCATTGAGAAATATTTTCTGTTAGTGTCGATACCAATGACGCGTTTAGCGTTGTTGTCCGGTTTTAATGGGCAAATTTAATGGTGTTTTAAGGAAAGAGGTAGTGATTAATGGAGATATAAGAACTAGAAATTTGACTTGCATCTATTGGATTGAAATGTGACATAAACCTAAGTATAATACTCCGTACTAGCTAAGTAATACACAATAGGAGATTCATTCTCATCACGTCTTTTCAACATGACTATTCTCTCCCTTCTTAGCTCTGTTTATAAACAATACTCCTGCATTTCTTTTTAAATGTAACAAATCATTTTGCATGCATTTTAAGGAAGAAATTTAAGGGTGTAAACGAACAAATTAATCGATATAAATTTGAGACAAGTAACCTATTACCTCAAACTTGCTTGTATGAAAATTAATTCGATTACTCTACTCGTTTGCACCCTTAAATCTATTCCTAAAAATGCGTGCAAAATGATTTGTTGCATTTAAAAAGAAATGGAGGAAGTAATTACCTAAGAAATTCTAGAAACTTCTTCAAGTTCCAAGTATCTAAATTATTTTTAAACTGCCTAAAGTGCCCTTGTCCTAATAATATTAAAATTGTTGATTCATTACATGATGCTCAATCTACCACTTTAACATGCCATGATCATTTTGACATAGTGTGAACACTAAACCTGACATGTTAAAGTGGTGCACTGGTGCATATATATGTGAGAATTACTTATTCTCTATCAATGATAAGAGCTAATGTATTTCTCTCTCTCTCTCTCTCTCTCTCTCTCTCTCTCTCTCTCTCTCTCCAAGCCCTAAGAGGCCTTGTCATTCATTCATCAATCCCAACTAAACCTGATATCTTCTATTTTGCGGTGTACTTCCAAATATTAGGTTCTGAATACCAAGGCATCAGTTGACTCAAAATTATGAGTGACACATTAGGCCTTTTTCTCTTTAAGCAATTCATTGCTGATTTGCTATGGTTCTCAGAGCCTTAGATTTTTATATCACTTCACGATGTCACGTTGATTGTTGACATAAAACGAGTTGGTTGCAGACAGGGGAATTGGGGATTAGTCCAAGGACTCTGGGATTTAAAATGTACAATCCTGTTAACTTGTGATATCATGTCGATTGTATTTGGAAATCCCAGATCAAAGAATTGTCCAATCAATCCATGACAGAAAATGAGGAGGTTTGGTCTTTCACGTCAAAAGAAAATGTCATCAGTTGACACTGTTCAGTTGTTTTCTTTAGATAATATTTTGAGTTAGTTGGTACTTTATAAACACAGCTTTCTTTTGTAAGTGTATTTAACAGAATGTGGCAATTTTTGACCACAGAAATTCATTTTCAAGTAATGTGGCGGAAAAAAAAAATGATTGACTAGTGCATTTAGCACCATGTTTAAATTGGAGAGTTGCAATTGAGTCAGATCATCCTTCATGCAGATCTTAGAGTTCAAGGAAATATATAGTTTAATCTCTTTATGCTAATGTGCTATCCTGAAAGTGGAATTGTCTTGACATTGCACTGTTTATTCATTTTCATCTTTGGAGTATATATTGTCAWTCCTGGGTTTATCATTTATGACCAAGTCTAATGCCCTGTATTAAACTCTTAGCATCCTTGGTTGTCTTAATTGTGACATGAATCATTACTTAGCTGTGAACTTTCTTTAAAGGTTAGGGCTAATGATGTATATGATGGAGCTGAGGAAGGTTATGATAGTTCAAGGGATGATGTTTTATCCATATCTTCTAATAATCCTTCAAGGGACAGTCTTCACAAGGCTTTTGGAAGTTCACTATCTCTGCAAGGATCAGCCTCAAGGTCCTTCAGAGAACCCTTGCACGCAGAAGCTGATGAAATCCTACACAATTCAAGTGTGGGTGAGTAAAGCTGCTGATATCCTTTGTGCTTTTGATTATACCCATTTCAAGTTTCTATAATATAGCTTGATAAATACAATCGTGATTTTGAAAGCAATGCTCTGTCTGCTGCCAGATAATTTATCATCCAAGAGTCCTCTTGTCTCGCCAACATTGCAAAGAGGATATTCGAATACATCTTCTAAAAATGAAGCTGAAAGGGGATCGTCTTCCCCCATTGGAACTGCAGAACCTGTTGCATGTAATTGTTGCACTTTCATGTAACCTATATTCTGTCTCAGCCTCTCTGGGCATTCTGGACCACCCACTGTATTTCTCTATATTTTAATTAGATCAAAACATTTTCTGCAGCAGAAGGCTATATTCGAGGCAGGTCTTATAACATCAAGCTTGATGACCAAGTTCTGCTTAGATTCTCACCCAAGAAGTCAGATTCCAATTATTATTTCAGTGATATGGTAAATTTTTAGGCAAGAGTTGTGAGGTTTGTATGTTGGTTCACGTTTYCAAATCTGATTACGACACTTTGGTTACAGATTGGCGGGACCCTTACTTTTTTTCATGAAGAGGGAACAAGGAGGTGCCTCGAGGTAAATTATATTTCCCAAATGGAAGATCACTGCAAGATGTGATTGAGAAATCTTTTGTGGTACTGTAGTGTTTATATAGCCATTGGCTTACTGTGGTATGTTATGAGATTTACTTTTTCCCAGGTTTCCATCACCTTGGAAATTTCAGAAACTATAAATCGACGATTTGTTCATCCATCTCGAAGGAACTCCCCTACACTTACAAAGGTGAATCTCTATTTCCCAGACTTCACTTAAAAGAACAAAGCATCATTGTTTGAAGTTATCTTTTCCTATCACCTTTACTGGTTCTTGAGCCTCATGATTGAATTTGAGCTATGTTATTCGGACTCTTTCATTTACCTCATTTGTCCGTGTCCGACACGCCACCGACACTTGACACTTCATTTTAACTAAAAACACTAATTTTTTCAAGAAAATGGGCGAGTTCGACACTTGACACCGACACACGACACTTCATCCGAGTYCAAGTAACATAGAATTTGAGATGCAAAATTTGTTGCTTTTTTCACTTTTAATTAGATTTCCCCTTTTTTTAATTTTTAATTTAAAAATTATTCCTTCCTATTGTTCTGCACTTATTAATATGTAGCGGCATACTGCTGATTGCTAATCAGTTGTTTAACGAAGCCACCTTTCTGCAATCTTATGTGGTAAGACTGCATTTCATTAGCCACCTAGGCACCTAGATCCCACTGTAGATAGGATTCTCACGAGCAACACCAGGTTGATCATATGGTATGGCTATTAAGATTTCAACACTAAGGTCACTTGCTTTGCACTTGGTTTTCTTTTACTTTTATCTTGCTGTCTCAGAGTCGTAGTGAATCTTTCTGGTGTTATTTTCTCAAGAACTTTGTAACAGTTTTTATATTGTACAAAACTTTCTCTTTTCAATTGGGGCTCTTCTCTATAGGTCTCTTCATGTGATTATTATTACTATGGCCATAATGTGGAAATATTTTTGACTTCTATATATTAGTGGGTGATGTAAGTGCAACGAGCAATAGTTTCCTGGTGAAAATCGCTGTTGCAGTCTCAATTCTTAAATACAGTTTACRTCTGTCATGTTAATTAGTCCATATCAGCCATTAATTTGTAATATTGACCAATTTTTATATAGTCCATTATGATTTGGTACATATCTTTTTGGCAACTTGAAAGCTGATATGTCCTTTATAAGCAGGTTTAAGCAACTTGAATCACTAATTATGCCTCCCCAGCTCCCCATCCTTCCACCCACCCACACCCACACACCAAATTCGTTTTTTTTTTTTTTTAAAGAAAGAAAATAGAAGGAATATACATCAAATAAATCTCAACTTTTTTGGTGTACTTGACTTCTGTACTCTGGAACTCTAAAGTTTTTTGTTGCCAAGTGACCTCGTCAACTCATCTGATTGACAGGGAATGATTGTGAGGAGTTTGAGGACTATCACAACTAAAACGATAATATGATCTAAATCATGCTTAATTAGTGGATGGAATGTGACTTTTTTTTTTTGGAATGGGAAAACAAACCTTCTTATATATGATATTGTTGCATCCATTTCATATAGTGGAGGGGTTTCAAGCTTCTGTCTCTGTCTCCTATTCTCTTTGATGAATTGGATCCTTGCTATTATTTTATGTCAACTTTACTTCATATGCATTTAAATTTTTGGTGAACCAGAGAGGATGATTTAAGAAAAATAAAGTATGTTGTGGCAAAAATGTAGAAATCCACTATACCGAATGAGTATTTTGCATTTTTGATTTTAATCTTGGACTATTACTGATTAACTTTCAGCTGAGTGTTTAGCGATTAAGATTTATTGTCGTGTCCATTTTGCAAAATATGACAATACTTTGTTTTTTGGTATTGTGATTTTAATTTTACAGGTTCACTGTGATCACCACGAGGTTGTTGCTGATATGGTACAGACAAGCTTCCTCTTTTCAATTCCCATGGATGGGCCAATGTCTTTTTCAACGCCTCATGTGTCTGTTCATTGGACTCTACGATTCGAATTCTTTACCACCCCAAGGAATGTTGACTGGAGTAGGTAGGCAATTCTTGTTTATTTARCGTATATTGCCCTGATGAAACTAGACCGAATGCTTAATTGGTAGAAAAATCTGCTATTGTATGATGCTTAAACATGAATAAAGAACTTGTTATCTCTTCATTCAATGCGGAGTAGTAATGTTGTCGGGGATATATTARTGTTTGGATAATTTTATTTACTCGTTAGCTTCTTGGTATATTAAGTGATTGTGTTTGTTCAAGTGTTTTCTTATACTTCTTTTCATTTACATCTGCAAAGTACTCCCAATTGTCTCTCCCTATTGAAGGTTAGGATCCCTAAACATATCAATGCTTTTGTTGGGTAGCTATGTTTTGAACTTTAACTAATTCCAGTGAGAAATTACAAATTCAGAGCCAGTTCCTATAAAGCAATGCAGTCTAATCTGTGTGGTGCATGCCTTTCTAACTTGAAGAGAAACCTAGTTTCCTAGAGCCYAAGTGGAAAACAGCTTGTGGCTTGGATAGGAGTTTGTGTGAGCCCAACGCCTTGAAAATGGATCGGATAAAAAAAATTTAAATATTGATGTGGAACATTGCACGCTTAGGGTTCGAAGTAAGTACTTGGTATATTTCCTTCATTAATGGTAGTAATGCTACACTGGTGGGATGTTCTCGGTGTATTCCCACCATCCCTTGAGTACCTTCCAAACTCCCTAGTCCTTATCCTTACATTAGGTTTTGCAGGGTGAAAGTGGCAAATGATGTTGTGGTGGTGGGTGATTCTTACTATCATGTGGTTGACTTGGTTGGAGAAGAATGATAGAATATCTTACAATCGGTGTCTTAGAACAGGTATATATGTATGAGAGAAGTGTAGCTAACAACTCTTTGGGATGTACATGCAACACTTTTTTTTTGGAGTATCTTGTATACTCTTTGGGATGTATTTTTTTTTTTTTTTTTTTTGCAAAGGATGTATAAGCTATAACATTATGTTCGTCTCATGTATGATTTTTTTGGGTCTTAGTGAAATCGTTGGAAAATTTCTTTGGCTCCCCCTTAGGTTTGACAAAATTACCAAATATATCTTAAGCTTAGGGCATCTAATGACAGAAAGCTGAAGAGGTTAATACTTCTCTTCTTCAAGTTTTTTTACTTGTCATATTTCTTCTGTGCTTCCCGTTTCCTTACCTCCTCTATTTTGATTCCATGTAGTCTTTGTATATGGTGTTGCATGTATGTGCCCAAAGAGTAGAAATTACTATAACAGAAGTAATGTTTTGCTGGGGCTAGACTGCTACCTGATATTGTGCAAAGGTTAGGTTTTTTTTTTTTTTTTTTTAAAAAAAGTTAAAAAATAAAATAAAATAAGAAGCTCACCTGGAAAAGGTATTGGAGCGAAGGGGAGGAGGGAGAGAAGACTGAGGTTTTTTGTTTTTTTTTTTTGGGTAAGGGGTTAACGAGTCAAGAAAAGGGAAAAAAAATAATCTAGAGGAGACTATAAAAATAGGGATAAAATTTCACCATCTTAACATTTGGATTCTCCAAAAAAGTTTTATGATTATAGAAATTATCAGTGGATTGATGGGTAATAGTAGTTTAGAATCTTAAGATTGTGATAATTTAACCATTTGCTGGTAGGTATTATTTATTTTACTTTACCTAAATTTTGTGAGGTGATACATCTCACTTTAAAGTATAGATTCATAGATGTGAAGAAACGCACTAGCTAAACTGTAAAGTTTTGCCTTGGGGTTGTATATAATATTCTTTTGGAAAGAGTAGTTCACTTTCGTTTTAGGTTTTAATCATATGGATCCCTTGTCCTCCATTGTCACTCATTATAATGTATCTATAATATAAAACTCCTACTGTGTATGGATCATGTTTGCATGGAGGGACTCTCTTAATTTCTGCTGATTAGTTTTCCAAACTTATTTGTGTAGGCTTGGTCATCCTCTTCTGGTTGAAGGGAGAGACAAATGCGAGTGGTTTCTTCCAATTACTGTGCATGCACCTCCTCCAGGAGCTGCAGCTGCTCATGCAAAAAGTAGGAAGAACCTTTCTCTTGAGCCTCTTTGGGTTCGTGACTGAAGGTAAGGTGTTTCTGTTTTGTAATGAAACAAATGCCTTATATGATTCAATATGCATTCAAAAGTTTGCATTTGCATTTTTGCTTTTGTTTATGCCTTTATGGTTGTTAGATTCAATCCTACAACAATGGTATGTTGTGGCCAGATAAATACACCTTGAATATATATTTGTAAATTTATTTGTAAAATTGGTGTGTCGTGGCAAGATGGATCCATAACCTTGAATATATATAGTTACAGTAAAAGAAAGTAGAAGTTTGGCAGGAATTTCTCTTCGGATTCCCCAAGTAAATAATAAGGAAATATAGTTCAAAACCATTAACCACCACCCCCATGGCTTTGATCACTAAAATTGTTCAAGGATTCTCCAACTACTTGAATCATTGAATTCACATTTTAACAATTCAATGATTTTTTGTGGGCTTAGGGATGTCATTTAATGTGTGAGCTCCATCTCTGCATCTGCATTTTYGTCAAAGAATAGCTCATAAAAAATAATACCTAGAAAGATGAACATTTTTATCAAATAATAGCTAGAGAATCTACCTTCAAATGTTTTTAGTTACTTTTGCATAATAACACAATTCATATTTGTGTCGCTTGAAGCATTGGTGTGTGAGGAGCTTGGAGTATCCATGGACTCAGCCTATGTTACTCGGACTCTTTCATTTACCTCACATGTCCGTGTCGACAAGACTTATGTCGGATGCAGACACTTACACTTCATTTTTTTAACTAAGAACACTACTTTTTTCAAGAAAATGGGCGAGTCCGATCCTTGGACACCCATGTCTAATTTGACACTTCATCCGAGTACAAGTAACATAGGACTCAGCTTTATAGCTTTCGCAAACGACTTTGGAATGCTACAAATGTTCATGAGATCTTTTTAACTTTTTTTGTATAAATTAGATTGCATCAAACAAGTGCAAAAAATAAATTGCACGCAGTTATGTCTTGGAGGATCAAATTTTTGCCAGCTAACAAACACTAGGTTTTAACCCAACCTCTTGTATTTCCTTAATATTGGAAGAAGATTATTATTGACATCATCTTTACTGATGGAGTTCCTCAATCTTGGAATTTTTTCATAAATGACCACCTACAAATTTTACAATAGTTGTGTGAGTTATAGAATTGAAAAGAAAAGCAATAAATCATATAAAAAGTGTAAGTGTGTCGAATAATAAATGATATACGTCTTAAGCCGTCTTATGAGAAGATTTCTAGTGTTGAAGTTTATCATTGTTATGACATTATAATAGCTAGTGACTTTCTTTTCTTTGCATTGGAGCATGTAATATTGGTAAAGAGTGCAGCCTAGCTGCAATCTATTACTCATTATTGCAGGATCTGTGTAGTTTTTACTGATATCATTAGCTGCAGTTTGTTCAATACTTCCAGTTTATTTTCTGTCTTTCCACTTGGTATGGGGGCTACAAGTGATTAATGGTCTTGAACTAGTTTAACTTAGGAAATCTAACGAGAAAATTCTGTCAAATTTCTACTTCCTTCTACTCTCTGTCTCTCTCTATTTTTATTCAAGGTTATGGAGTCAGGGACTAGCGGTGGAATGACCTCTGTGCCCCCCTTTACAGTCCTATTATCTCTGTATTTCCCATCACGACAAGAGAGTAGGTTACCCGCTAGCCAATTTCCTATTATTGCGGTTCTTTTTTTCCAGTACTTTGTGTTGACTTTGTATAATTTTATCATTCGACTGATCACACCGCTGGCATTTTGCGGCAGAATGTCTACAGATTCTCAATTGAATACCAAATGGGACATCATTGTATTGTTTCAGCACAAACCCAATTGTTCTGTGCTGATTATTTAAGCGAGAACTCCATTGCAGGAAGAGGAGTCCAGCTAAAGCTTATTCAAGGTTGAGTTGCCCTCAACAGATCACAAGCAGCGTTGCTTGGTACATGACTGTCAAGGCAGGAGGTCGATAGTGGAATTTTTTTCTTGTATGTTGTATTCGAAAAACAGACGCTATTACCAGTTTACCACTGTGCATTTTTCTTTCTTAAAAGAATAGCTGGTGTTTTCAGCTGGAATAAGAATTGGCTGTTGCTTTGCACTCATGTCATTTGTACTGTTAATCGAGTCTGCGTTTCGTGGCTGAATAGAATAGCCACAGAGCCTCCCTTTTGTAAGTACTTGCATCAATAACTCCAGTTTGTTTTCACTTTTGCTTGAATTGTAGAATCATCGTGCCTCTTTTCTTTTCTCCCATTTGGAGTTCTGGAGAGTAGAGAGGCGAAATGTTTTTGAATATCCTGAAAATTGGTCGAGTTTTCATTTTTTTKGGGGGAAATTGTAGTCACAACTGACAAAATCATGATGAATTTGAMTAATAGAATTAACCCTATAATTAAAATTAAAATTTGCTTCAATCTTGTTGGAATATATTATTATCTCAAATAATTTTCAATATAGTAATACTCCCTCTGTCCTATAAATATTTTACCCATTTCATTTTAGTACRTATGTCAATACACGTTTGGATCATATCATTAATTATGTATCACTAAAAATTATAACAGTTACGAAGTATAAATTTTTGCAGTACTCATTGACACGAATCAAATAAGACTCTATATGACTATATTTTGACAAAAGTGTTAAGAGAAATTTAGAAAATTCTCTCATATTGTGATAGCGTCAAGATTCGAAATGTATACTCCCTCCGATTTTAAATGTTTTAAGCAATTACCTCATTTGGACGATTTTTAATGTTATGTACATTATGCTTTATTCTATTTTGGGCACTCTCCTACTTTTTAACTACACTTTCCTTTATTTATCCCTTTTTTTTCATACTTTTCCCCCTTTTTCACACTTTCTCCTACCTCTTAACTCCACTCATATTATAACTAGTATATTTTGCACGCCATGCGTGCATCTAAAAAAATATATAAATTTTTCGTATTTTTTTCTTATAATCCATACCAATATAATTCGTTGGGTTTTAATTTTTTTTAGTGTTTCGTTTTGTTAAACAAATATGAAGCATATTAAGACAAAAAAAAATGTAATGTTAGAATAAAAAACATGTGCGCAACATATTTTCAGATATAAATTACGAGTTTCGAATATTAACCAATTACCTATGTAATATGAATTTATGTTTTGCATACTTCTGTTTATTGTCAATCAAATTTTTTATCAATTTATTCTTTTTTAAAGTTGATTATTTTTTTTTGTTAACTTTGTTCAGTAAGATAGAAAAGAAAGTCACTCTATTTTTAGTGCTTATTAATTGAAATTTCAAATGCATCATCTTTTAACTTTTTCTATTTTATGTATATGGCAAAATTGGAAGCACAAAAGGTTATATAATTAATTTTTTTATAATGAATTGATTTAAATCATTAAGGGCATGTTGTATTTCAAAGGGGGACATCATCTTCCCCCCTTAGCTATTAATAGATACTTAGGAAGGATGGGTCTACTATAAGAGTACATTATTAATTTAAGTTTTTTTAAAAAATAAAAATAAAGTACTCTGTCTTCGTAAAGAAGAGATGTGCACATTCTTAGTGCACTCGGTCCATCTTTCCCAATATAGTCCCGGGTGATGTTGGATTATTAAAAAATGCAAGTGTTTTTTCAATGTAATGTTCATTGTTATAATGTTCATGTTTGACATGTCAATGTTGTGATGTCATATTGTTCACTATGGTCCACTTGTTCAAAGTAGACCCAACTTGGCCATGTGCCCAATGCCCATTCATTTTATCCCTCTTCAACCTGCTGCATTTACAATGCAAGTAGACCACTTAAGCAATCTGCTGCATTTGACAATGCAGTAAGGGGCATTTGTTCTTTTTTCGGGTGGTCCCACATGACAGCTTGCTTTCAGATTTTTCTTTTTTTTTTTTTTTTGCAATACACTTATGATTTTTTTTTTTTTTATTTTTTTTTTTTTTTGCAAATCCAGGATATGCTTAATGAATCAAGGATATGACAATCACACTAAGATTGGTGAAAATGAACCAAGGATATGCTAAAATGAATCTGATATGACAAAATCACACTATTTTTTTGCAATCACAAGGATATGCTTAACGAATCAAGGATTGATAACATCACTAAGGTGGTGAACAAGGTATGTTAATTGAATCAGGATATCACAAATCACATTATGATTTATTTTTTTCAAAAAATAAAAATTATAATGAACAGTGGTCGTGCAGCAGTCTGTGCACTATCGTACCTCCTTTCTCTTCATTCCCTTTCATTCTAAGACAATTTTTCATCTTATCACACCATTGAAACAAAATCTTTGCATCCATTCTCTCTCCATTTTTTTACTCTATCCAAACACTTTCTCTCCATCCACTTCATCATTTTATTTTAATATGTGTTTTGATTTAATAACCGAATTAGGCTATAATTAATTAAGATTCGATTTTATCAAGTTATGAAGAAAAATATAGCCAATGATGTTTATTTCTAGATATCGAAGTATGAATTTTGATATTTTTATTTTTTAAAAAAAATTACAACAAAAAGCCTTGCAATATTTAAAAGACCAATGTTAAACACAACTTTAAGGCTATGTTTAGCATTATCTATTTCTAAACTGACTAATTCAATAATCATGCTTCCACTTATTTCCATTATTTGAGATAATAAATGCTTGTTTTATCATATTTTTTTTTTCCATTTTAAACTTCTTAAACATAGCTTTAAAAGGTTATGTCTAACATTTTCCATATTTAAATTAGCTTTGATTAAATGTCTCAGTGGGGACACATGACGTCTTGTCGTTGGTCCCAATCCTCCTTGGTGTGTCAGTGTTTGTTTCCTATACAGTAAAACACAGTGTTTTGCTTTGGCCTTCTCCCATGTGATGTCGTTTTACACAGAGAGATGAGTCATGCAACAATGCGAAGGGCTGTGTTGGGTAATTCAAGGGTAGATTCGTCCTTTCAATTTTATTTTCACTTAGTTAGACATTTGACATCTTTAAATTGCAYGTGGACATCTTTCGACCTCAGTTGGACATCTTAAAATTGCATTTGGACACCTTTCAAACTCATTTGGACGAYCTCTTAAGACTACCGATACAACTATGCATGAASAGTGTCAAAAGTACGTGAACAATACTTCTTGTCGGCTGACTGTCTGTACTTTGTTGGGGTAGGTCATTTTCACTTAGTTAGACATTGGACATCTTAAAATTACATGTGAACACTCTTTGAACTCAGTTAGACATCTTAAAATTGCATTTGGACACCTTTCGAACTCAATTGGACGTCCAAAAATTAYCATARTATTTTTGYCCCAACACATCCCTACACTACGTTGTAGTAACACTTSCTCGTTTTACACATGAACCGCGGACCCCATCACTTTGCTATGTATTTCTTCCCGTCTTCAAAAGACGCTTCACACGACGCTTCTTCACATGAAGCATTCAGTCATCCCATTTTTCATTGATGTTGTGGGTCATGACCCACTCATACATAATAGGCCGGACATGAAACGAATTTTCATTGTTGTATTTGCTTTGAGGTGCAAGTGTATTATTAAAAGTCTCATCCAATCCAAGATCAAATTGTGAAACTCACAAACTCAGTCATAGGTCTACCATGGTTTTAGGACCATATTTCTCATTATGGTCCCGGATAAATGTTCATGTCCGAAAATACAAATGTTCATTTTCAGATATGATCATATGTATTTGAAGATGAACATTTATATTTGGAGATGAACAATAACATTCGCAAAATGAACATTTGGAAGTTTTCATTTACATTTGAAGATAAATATTTTTATTTTTTGACATATATATTTTTATTTTTTGACATAAACATTTATACAAGATCACGATAAGAAATATAGTCCCGAAATGGCGAGATCATCTAAGAATTTGCACAAACTCGGTCCAAAGTCACAAACTCTCAAACATTCTAACGAGCTTGGAAATTTGTTAGAGTCCAAAGTCTATGGTTTAGAATTATGTATGATGTGTCAGTTTTTATTTTATTTTATTTGTTCCATGCAAGGAGTTCCACTACATTTAGTGAGTGGACAAATCTTTAATGAGAGTTTATATGGACATCTTAATCGAGCTAAATCACTTACAGTTGATTTTTTTTTTCTCCGTTCCAAAAACTTGATTTCGACACCATCCCCTTAGCCACCATGCCAACTTCAGTTGGTACATGTTTGTCTATATTATAACATATGTATGTTTATGAATTATGACTGAGTATTAGTAGAAGTGTTTAATATTTATGAGTAGTTAATGTATGCCGATTTCAATTTACTTCATCTGTTTCAGAATACTCACTACACATTTAAATTTACGGATTTTTAGGTAAAATTTTAGGGAAGAAAGATATAGCGAGAAAGAATAAATAAAGGGACCCATGTGAGAGGAGTGAGAGGAGTGAGAGATATAGAGAGAATTTTGTTCAAAAAAAAGTATAACAAGTAATATCAAACTTTAATAAATAGGAAATATAGCGAGTAATTTGAAACAGAGTAAGTATATATTACGTCGTAAGAGCACGAACCTTAAGGTTTTTCATGTCACTTTCTAGTAGTGTTTCCAACCACAGAGAACTTGGAGGACCTTGCTCCAATCAAATGCTTAGAGAGTATTTGATAAGTCTCTCCATTGACTCTTTCCAACTTGCAAGGAGATACTTGTGAAATCACTATATCTGTTCTTATCTAGGGTACTTGATAGAAGTAGTTCTAGCTAGCTCTATTTTTTGTGACACGAGATTTTGCATTAAATTAATGAAAATTTTGCGGACATTGCTACACTTACCCACCGGATTGACAACTCACTTAATTAAGAATACTTTTTCTACCGTATATTCTATTCTCAATCCTTAGCATTTATAGCGTGGTGTCACCAATGGTAGATTGTTTCCCACATTTGACTTATTACTGAATGTTAAAAACTAAATAGGGGAGGGTAATAATTGGTTGGTTGGGAGTCAATGCACGTTTTCCACCTTTTCTTTTTGATGGGTCTAGTACTCACTACAAGTGCTAATGAGAGAAAGTAAAGCGCATGCTATATACACCTCATGTCCTCCTGTTTTATTAATGTTAATAATATCCTTCCTTTTTCTTACTGCATGCCAAATTTATTTTTTTTAGAGGATTGTATAGTGTTATGTGCGATTGGGACCATTTACTTGAATTACCCATGGTGACTTTGTTGGATACTAGTCAAAAATAATAATCGCGATTCAAGTTTTTTTTAATCATTTAAGCGTCTGTTTCAAATGTTGTGTATGTGTTTTAAATAGACTGTGGCAATTAATTTGCTACTCCCATTTTGGTCGGTTCTCACACTAGGGTAAACAAATCATTAATGCGTATTTTCATGTCACTTGATGCATAATTTCTAGTTTTCACGCCCATTCATTTTTGAATGCATTAATTTATTCGTTCGATTTTTACTTGCCCATTTTCTCTTTAAAGTCACGTTACAAATTTTTTTGACCTTTTTCGTACTTTTCATCAGTCTATTAAAATATCAGTCGTGTTGTTTCGTTTAATGTAATTTTTCATATCAATTTTTATAATTTTAATTACATGAGTTATATCGTCAATTGGTTTTGACGTGCAATGAATGCAGTAAACAAACGAGGAGTAAGAATTTTATATACCCACTTTTCAAATATTGCCCGAAAATTTTTATATCTCAAAATATCCCTTTTTCACCTATTAGAACGAGAATCTATATTAATCAGCTACTGCATTCATCTCTAATTTTTGCTCATTCTCGTGTGCATGTTTCCTATGCACAATTTGAATTTTTATCAAAAAAGTCATGATAGCGTTTATAGCTGCATATATCCTTCATTCGTTTTTTACCATTTTGTTTCATACGCCTTTTTAAGGGACATTCGGTGTAAACGAGCAATTGTTAAATATTTTAATTGACTTTCTCTTTTGTTTGTGCAATTTTTTCACCTATTGCTCGTTTTAACTAAAATCTCTTCCTTCAGGTATGTCAAACAACATTTCGTTAAAAAGGAGACGTATGATTCTAGAAACTAAAACTTTTGAATTTTTTCTAGCGAATATATGTGCGCTTCCTAGCTTTGGTAAGTTAGATATCGCGCAATATTTTTAAATTTTTGTTAGTTAATTTTTGGTTGTTGATTTTAGCATTCCGCCTTATACTATGTATATTAAGCAAGTTAATAGGACACTATTGACATTATTGCATTAGCTAGATGGACAATAATCACTTAAGTGATTGTCTATAGATTACTAAACATTGATTCTTACTTATTTATTTTAGACTGTGTAGTAACAATTTGTCACCATCTCTTAGCCAAATATTTTTCTATTATTTTCTATTAAGATGATTTTAAACATTCAAGCACGCATCCCTGCTAAAACCCATTATAGAGTAAGCAGCTGAGTCCCTTTCACAATACGCGACATTTACCTTCATATTTTACATGACATTATCTATGTCTTTTCTTTTCGTTCTTTACCCAACCGGTGCTGACCCTAAATTTCTTATATTATCAACCTAGCTAAGGCCTTGTTCTCGTGAACTTATTTAGATAAGTTTTAATAAAGATAAATTCAGTTCAGTAGTAATAAGTTCAGTTCTTAAGAAATTTGTTAAGGTTTACTAAAATAAGTTCAATTCTGTAAAAATAGGCTTAGTTCGGTACCAATAAGTTCAGTTCAATAAAAATAATTCAGTATAGTACCATATATAAGTTCAATTAAGTAGAAATAAGTTCAGTTCTGCAAAATTTAGTTAACGAGAATAGGGCCTAAATACTCTGTGTTGATTATTATTTAAACTATCCCAATTTCACATAAATTGATCAAATCACGAATATATTTTTTCCCACTTTGTTTGAGCGCAAATTTTCTTATGTTTCATATATCTCTTCTTTAATAATATATCAGATTAATGATGAACAAAAAAAATTTAAAAATACAACAAAACATGATTTGATTTAGAAAAACGTAAAAATAATTTAAAATTAATATTAATGTTTGTTCGAACCAACTAAAATTTCTATAGAACTAATGAATAACTATTAACTAATTAAGGTTTAACRAAATTAATATACCATACGCGCATAGCATGCAAAAAATGCTCGTGACATGCTGAAAACAACTAACATTTTACGACTATTTATTAAATGTTTTTACACAGACAACTAAGATRTCACCATATCAGCTAATACAAGTAATGAGCTAAAGGCTTAAAGCACCTAAGAGCATCCACAATAGTGGGCTACAAACCTTGTAGTTTTGTGTGTCATGCCATATTTTTAAGCTATAAGGTTTTCAAGCTACCTCTACTTATAAATCCTAAAATTGACCCCACATACAATTTTTTCCACAATTTTTCTTTGTTGCATATAAGGCCATAATTAAAAACAAACCAAAATAAAATTGCAAGCTACTAGCTTTGTTGTGCTACAAGCTTGAGTCAAGTAATAAGCTCACTTTTTCCCACAATGATAGAGCTTGTAGCTTGGAAATTTACAAAATTGCAAGCTAGAATTATGGAGTTGTTTTACAATATTTACAATATTACATATTATAAGTTGCTGTTAATTTACAATATTACAAAATTTACAATATTACATATTATAAGTTGCTGTTAATTTATATTTTGGTTGTTGATTTTTTAGGCAAAATTGTTTTGAAATTTCGTGAAATATTTTTATATTGAATGATTGTTGATTTGTAGGCAGTTATTTAACTTGATGGCATGTAATTGTAATTTGTCAAAAAGAGAGGGTAGGGTGGTAATTTCGAGGGACACCACCACGACCTCCTCCCTTCCCTTATATAATAGAGATGATAGAGATAATCAATAAGCGAAAAACTATTTAATTTTTTTAAAAAAACTAAATATATGAACTTTATTTTTTTAGAATTTAGCTTTATTTATATTTTTTAGTGTTAAGAGAGCCACAGGGACGGGATGAGAATTAATCCCGAAAATTTTAACCACTTGAGCTATTCTTCACTCTCCTGGAAATTAGCTTTATACAGTAACTCTATACAAACCTTCCTCTGAAATTATTCAATCACAGTTGTTCTCAACTTCTCAATTCTCATGGTATTAGAGTAGATTGATTGGATAGGATTTTATATGATTCTTGATTTTCATTTTTGGAAAATAGATTTTTTTTTTTCACGATTTCATTATTGGTGTACTGTAATAAAGTAGTAAAAGATTCTATTGTGAGTATTGCCAAAAATTGAGAATCAAGACATAAATGCTTGATTTGATTAATTTTACTTTCCATTTTAGGTACTTATATTTATAATTAGTGAGGATCTTCTAAATTCTCGTCAAGTGAGGTTTTGTTAGAATCGTATTAACAAGTAGTTTATTAAAATTCATTTGTTATTTATAATTTTTACCCATGTAAAATTAAAAATAATTGTGCATTCACAAATGTGTAAAATAGAAGTGACAAAACTTTTATAAAAAAAGGATTATTTCATTTGGGATAAGAATCGATGTCTATGTTTTAATTAAAATTAAGAGAATAACTCTAACCAACCAAGCTATCTTTCACTGTCAATTAGAGGTGATCAAACTAGCACGGGCCGCGAGCTGACCCGACCCGGCTCGAAAATTTTGCGGGATTTGGACATGAATTTTAGGCGAAAAATTGGGGCGATCCCGACCCGATTTTTCCATAACTTTGGGGGGCTTTGGTCTTCACTTTTTGTGTATTTTAGTTAATTTTTTGGGCCCGCTCCAATTGTTGGGCTTTGGACAACAATTTTAGGCCCGATTTCAAGCTTGTCTCGTCCCGATCAAAGGGCCTAATTTCTTACGTCAAGTCCGGTCCGAACCCAACCCAACCCATGATCACATATACTGTCAATATAAGTATTTTTTAGGGAAATTTCACAATAATTGTATCACTTTGTTTTTTCCACAATTAAAATACTCATTTTTCTTTCTTTTATGTGAGGATCACAATTAATGTACTCATTCTACATCTACTTTATTAAAATATTTATCAATACATCTACTTTAATACTTTTATCTTTCTTTTTTGGTCTTTAACACTGCTACTTTAATACATCTACTTTAACACTGCTACACACCTCATCACTCAACCAATTCTAAATAATAATTAAATAATAAAATGTTTATTAAATAATAATTGATACTAAATACAATAATGTGAGTGTTACAAGTCCTTAATTTTTCATTTCATTCACTTTCAAAAAGCCTATCCCATCTATACAATTTTAAAGAATCTCTATTATATATGGGAGGGTGGAGGAAGCTGGCGTCCCCCTGTTGAAAGCACTAATACCTTAATAGATTTAATTGTTGCTTAATAGACCGTTATACCTGTAAATAATAAAAAAATTGGTGGAATTGATGTGCTGAAATTACCCATCCCTTCTTATTCAATTGAAATAGAACATAATGTATTATGCGGACTTAATTATGAACAATTCATTCAATGAACAATATTTCAAATTCATTAAAACATTATGAAATGCAAGTTGAATCAAGTAATAGTTAATTAAAATAAGATAATTAATATTGCTATTACTATATTAATTATATTCAATTATTAAAGATATTATTTTAAATCGTGTACTGTATAATCATTTTAAACGATTCAAATTTCATAAGTTACAGCACGCATTCGTGTGCACATAAAAACTGATAAAATAAACCTCAAGTAGTATTTAATTAATTAGCGCAGGCAGCAAAGCTAACGACAGAACCAACCTAAAAAAGCGGTTAGGTACGAATTTTTCGAACGAAAAGTTAAATGGGTCGAACGAGTATTCGTCGTAGTGTGAACACGGTTGAAATAAATGGGTTAGGTCAGGTTGAAATCCTGATCAACGAAACTTAAAATTTAAAAAATAAAATAATTGATTGCCTTATTGTTCTGTTCTTTATTTGGCCCACACTGAATTGTCTTTTGCTTAAATGATTGTTGTGTTGACTATTATTTTAGGATATCTACGGTGTAACCCTGAAAAATCACATGTTTCTACAATATTATATCCCTATTTTTTTGGTACTCTGCTAATGCCCTCAATTTTACAAAATTGTCACAGGTAACTTGATTGGTTAAACTTAACCATATCTTGTTAAGTTAGATTAAAAAAAAAAACAAAAAAAAAACCAACGCATACACCCCTGCATCCAAGCCAACCCTCTCACCACTGCTCCCATCCACGCAACATGCACTAGGTCCACCCCTCTCCAGCACCTCTCGCCGAGATGTCACCCACATCCTCGACCCTCACAACGCACAAAACGCATAACACCACACTCACTCTCCACACCCCACGAACCACCTCACACACGCCAGAACCTCCCACCTCCGCGAACATTGGTCCCGAACCTAACCCAATCATGTTCTAGGGTTTTTAAAATTGAGGAAACATTTTAGGGTTTTAAAATTTCTTGAATCAACTCTTTAATCTCAAACCAATAAACATATTAAACATGATTTGCATTCAACCCCAATCGGCCCAATAAAACCCTTAAGTTATTTTTGAATTGAATTTAGGGTTAAAATTTGGGGTTCGCGTGCGACGAGTGGAATAGGATGGGTGTGCTCTGAAGGTGGAGTGGGGCTGGTGGTGGGTGCGCTGGGGTGGTTGACGATGGTTGGTGGAGTTGGGAGCGGTGGGGAGTTGTGGTGGGGTTGAGAAGGATAGGTGAGTGGTGGTGGGGTGGGGTGGGGGTGGGTGGTTGGTTTCTTTTTTTATTTTGTTTCTATAAATAAGTTAACCTTAGTTAACTTTAAAATTTAATTATTAGGTTAACTGCTGGAATTATTGAAAATTAAGCTAAGGGGTACATTAGGAGCAGTGGTCAAAAAAATAAGGGTATATTATATAACGCGCGCTTTTCTCAGGGCTCACTGTGAAATCCTTTCATTTATTGCTAATTCATTTGTTGCTTAAATGATTATTTGACTAATTTCTTTCTCTTAATGATTATCATAAGCTTAGTAGCGTGAACAAAAGCTGACAGCGACATGAAAAAAAGCGGTTAGGATTGATTTTTTCAACACGAAAGATTAAATGAGTCACACGAACACGGACCTACAAAACACAGGTTCAGGGTTGTTTTTTGACACAAAAAGTTAAATGGGTCGACACGAACACGACTAGCCTGAAAATAAAACGGTCGAGTTAGGTACAGAAAAATTTAAACAGAAAAAATGATCGAACACGACACGACCATTTCCCAACGCTACTTAATTAATCAATTTTAAAAACATAATTATGTATGTTCGGTAATCACGGTGCTAACATCACCATATGAAAATCATCATAGTTTTCGAAAATAAACAACAAATAATAGTCGTAAATACTTAATTTTTACGGTATTGTTTATTTTTTTAAAAAAAATAATGAAAAGATCCAAAAAATAATAAAATACTTATAGTTTTAAGAAACAAAAACAAGAGGAAGGGTTTGAAGCAGTAGCTTTCAACCGGACACCCCACTTATTTCGGGGGAAAAAATGAAAAAAAACAAAAAACACAAAAACCACAAAATAAAAAACCCAAGAAGCAGTTTGGACTGACCTGATAATCTAATATTCTGATATAACTCATATAAGTACGATATAAGCTCTTGTTAAAAAGTCTTCTCACTTGAACTCCTCTCATTCTCATTCATCTTTCTCTCTCTAAAACTAAAAATCTCACTATTTTCTCTCTCTTCCCATCAACAAAACAAACTAAACCAATCAATCAAGTGAATCAACCATGGCTCTTCTTAATGATCTCATTAACCTTAATCTCTCAGAAACAACTGAGAAAATCATTGCTGAGTACATATGGTATGTTGCAATTTTTTTGTTATTTGTTCTGTTCTTAATCTTCATTATTTCTTTGATCATTAATCAGTTTATATTAATCTCCATTTTGCAAATATATTAATCATGTTTTTATTTTTTTTCTTGATTTTCTCATTTTTTTCTGTTTGATTGTTGAATATTTAGGATTGGAGGATCTGGCTTAGACATGAGAAGCAAAGCAAGGGTAAATTTTTCYTTCAAAAATTTGCTCTTCTTTAAACTWGATCATGGGTTCTACARGATATTTCGATTTCTATTGTAAATGTCGCATATTATCGTGTTTTTTTGTCTCTTGATTAATTTTGTATTTCGCACTATGTCATATTAKATTTCAATTTCTATTGTAAATGTCTTAGAGTAAGATGTATTGTGTCTTTTGATTAATTTGTWTYTGGTAAAACAATATATTTCGATTTCTATTGTARATGTCRTATGATTTTTATCAAAAAAATTGATTTTATTCTTRGAAGAAAAATAAGAATCATTTTTCAAGTGATGAAAATAGATTTGTGGATTCTGGGAGATTCCAAAGGGCTAACCAATAAATGTGCATCTCATGGTAAATCAGCTTTGACTTAATTTTTTCCAGCTTGTCACAGTATTTTGCTCCTGTTTAAATATAGTAAACTTAATTATTTTTTTGAAAGGTTAAATATAGAAAACTTTATTATTAATTTTGTCCCATATATGCAATATTATTTTCCAATAAAACAAACACTATCAAATCATTCAAACAAGTACCC
>SNQN01004788.1:9958-32987 GCA_008642245.1 Bassia scoparia | reverse complement strand
CGATATGTCTTCAGTTCCCTCATAGCCTAGATTATCAAATCAACCCTAACATGAATTACACGAGTCGTCAGTCGTCACTCTCTCTCTCTTCCTCTATCCCCTCAATCCTCCCTCAATCCTCAATCTCCCTCAAATTCGCAAATCCCCTCAAACCGACATCCCCTCAAATCTCGAGCCACCACGCTTACCGCCACCAACGCCGATTCTCCTTAGTTGTTATCTTGTTTTTATTTGTTTTTTCTCTTTTGATTTTCATTATTTTAATATTGGGGTTTTTTTGTGATGATATTTTCATAGTTACCTTTATCACTCGAGCCACCGCCGGTTACGAGCCACCGCCACCAACGCCACCAACGGCCTCGTGCGTCGTGCACGCTGGTTAGTAGATCTAGGTTTTTTTTTTAATTTTCCTCTGATTTTGTAGATCTAGTGTTTTACTTGTTTTTTGTTTGTCCTTTATATATTTGCTATAATTAATTAAATATTATGCATTATTATTCAATCTGGAAAAATTCCACTTTTCATAGAAGTCTAGTTTGAATGTTTTTGGTTGCCATGAAATTGCTTTGCGTATTTTAAGTTTCTGCTGTCAAATTAGCAAAATATGAGTTGGAGAATTAAGGGTTTGAATTAGTGTGGTTTTAGAGTTTTCAATTAAAGGGAAAGAGTAAAGGGAATTGGCACTATTTGGGCAAAATCCCACCTAGTCCTATTTCCTCCCCTCTTAATTTTTATGTCCAGAAATCCAGATGCATTCGAAACACAAATTCATCAGCAACTTTGAAAAGAAGATTTAAACAAATATGGATTCATGTCCTGCTCTTCATCTATCTTGAGTCTGGTCATATTAGTCGTAACTGTGTCGGTGGTGTTGGTGACAGTGGTGAGTGTAGTGGTGAATTAAGACTGTAAGTGTATGTTTGCTGAAAGCGCACAAATTGGTAATGCTTTAGTTGTATGTGAGTGTGATGTTAGCAATTTCTCGTGATAGGTTGGGTATTTTTCGAATTCTGATTTTACTTTTGTAGTGGTGTGGTCATTCAATTCAGTTTATAAACATGAACAATATTTTAATTCTAATAAGCAGTCCTCCGAGTTCAGACAAAAGGAAATTATGTAGATACTTTCATACTCCTGACCTTACTTCCGCTGTCATGTTAAAGTCTTCGTTAATTTTCCTTCAAGATTTCTTGTAGCTTATCTCAATTTTGACTTTTTTTGTGAACCTTCAATATTTTTAATGCTCCCCTAATGTGTAAATATTTGTTATAATCTTTATAACTCTGCTCTTGTTACTTTACTAGGCATGTTATAATTTGTTATGTTGCATTTGATATATGTATCCTTACAATTACCAATATGCCTTTAGTTTGGTAATACTTTCATGCTTTCCTACACTTCTCTGTAGTCCTTACTGATCAGAGAGATGTTAATAGGCTCCTTTGTTTAGTGGTTGACGATTCATTCATTGCCACACGTTAGTTAGTTCATTCTGGCTGTTCCTCGGTCCTGAAATTTTAAATTCAAGCCATGTTATTTAGTATATGATTATGATATTTTCAGCAATTGCTTTAAAGTCTACAGTTATTTTTGTGTTACTAATTGTTCTACATGTTCTAAATATTTTCCATCAATTTGTTTTTTTTAGACATGGATATAGAGGATCGTTTCTACTGAATTACATTCACAAAGAACGCCATTGTAGATGCTCAGTTTTGTAAATTAGCCTTTTTCTATATTTTGCTTTTTTCTTTTCTACTTATTCTATTATCACTTATTACTCTTCGTCCTCTATTGAAGTCAATAATTAGAGACAATTGGTTCGAATGCGAGGATTCTGAGACGAGGAAGAGAGCCACGACTCTCCTTCTCTACCACCTTCGTCCAGAGAAGAGCTGCTTGTTGAGTCACACATCATGTCAACTGAAGATCCGGACGGTAATATATTGATCGACAGGATTGATATATTGATCAATTGTAGTAATTTAAAGTAATATTGTAGTACATTGAATTTATATTGTAAGTGAAAGGAATGTATTTAGTATTATTGATCAATTGGTTGTATCCATTAATAATTTACATTGACTTGTAAATTATGGATATTATATTTTGTACAACAGTTTGGATAGTTTGTGGAATATATGTTACATTATGGAAACAAGAGTGTTGCCTAAAAGAAAGTATATGTGCTAATTTTTTTTATTGCACGCTTTCGATATACGTTGCAAAAGGGTTATATCGTCCTATTTGAATTACAATTTATCATATTCATTGATTTCATTAGTTTTAAGTTATTAAGTTTAAATCAATTTTTAATCGTTTTAAAACAGTTTATGTTTGATGATTAATTCATTTAAGTTAAAGTTTAATTCAACCAGCTTCAAAAGGTTAACATTATTCAGTTAGTTTCGATTCAAAATAATTTATAAATTACAGTAATTTCAGTCAGTTACAGTTTAAAACAGTTAATAGTTTTCAGTTAATTTCAATTCAATTGCATTTTAGTTCAGTCAGTTTAAACCAGTTTATTGATTTTCAGTTAATTTCAGTTTAGTTACAGTTCAGTTCAGTTTAATCAGTTTATTTGATTTTCAGTTAATTGCAGTTCAGTTACAGTCAGTTCAGGTTCAGTTTAAATCAGTTTATTTGATTTTCAGTTAATTTCAGTCAGTTACAGTTCAAGGTTTGTTCCTCAAGATCAGTTCATTTCAGTTCTTTTGGTTTCGTTTCAGTTTCAGTTTCAGTTTCAGTTCAGTTACATTGCAGTTTACAGTTGATGAACAGTTTTTAATCTCTGGTTTAATTTTCATTGTGGTTCATTTAGTTCGTTAGTTCAGTTCAGTTCATTAACCATGCAGTTAAATCAACAGTTTAACCAAGTCTCCGCTCTAGATATACTACAAGATACACCTCTACTTGTATATGATTTTTATTTAATATATCCGGTATGAAAATATATGGAATATCAAATATTGGATATCCGAAAGTCTTTACAAAATTTATATAATATTTAATTTTTTAATAACCATTTATAATACAAATAACTTATCCGATGATACTTTGTTTTTTAAAAAATGTTCGGATATTGTGGTATCCATCCAAAAATATGGAATCGCTTAATTGGATTGATTTATTTATTTTTTAATCATAGGAATATCAATATTAAATGTTTGATTCGAATGTCCATTCGAACATGGTTTTTGAAATTGGATTTTGATTCATGCTCATGCCTAGTTATTGAAAATGTGTTTTCTTTGAAAAATATGACCCTTGTTGTGCAACAGAGTTTAGAGTTTAAATGGAAAGAATTTAGATTAGATGAATCACTTTCTATTCAGAATGATTTATTGGATCAATCTCGACGATGGTATGAGCTCTCTCAAATATTTCGAATACCTACTTAACGTTTTTGGGTCACTTTTTCCTTTATGGTCGAAATTCGGAAAAATGATCAGATCAATCTCGACGGGTAGAGATCTCCTCGATTTGCGTGCCTTGAAATTTTTAGGTTTTAATGGAAAAAAGGTAGTGGTCAATGCTGGAAAAAATGAAGCCAACAGTTGAGAATTAGGTCAACGCTAGAAATCTAGTTCAACGCGAGAAAATTGTCCTAAGTAGTGGTCAACAACTAAAATGCAAACGTACGTATAAGGATGCAAACAAGGCGGGGCGAGACGGGTATTACGATTCTCATCCTCATCCTCATCTGTTAATGTGATACCCATCCCCATCCCCGCRGTGGGTACAATTTTTATCCCCATCCCCGCCCCGATGGATATGTACCTAAAACCGTCATCGCCCCATCACTCACCTGGGTATTCATCCCCTTCTAATAATACCCATTTCCCTCGCCACATCACCAGTCAAATCCCCGCTTAATACCTATCTGTGCAACAAATTAATTTTCAATCATTTGGGCCTTAAAACCCATAACACATATCCAATGTAAACCCATAATACATATTCAAAGTTTCAAACAAAAATACATATCTTAAAAACAAAAGAAAGCCCAATGGCCCCAATATTGAAATAAAATTATAATACTCAAATACATACAAATCTATTATTCTAATACATCATACATTTATAAATTGTATATTTGTACATATCATGCGGCGGGGACGGGACGGGTATCATCTAAAACCTATCCCCATCCTCATCTTCGCGGTGGGTATGGATTTTATACCTATACTCGCCCCATGACCCATCAAATCGAGACCCATCCCCACCTCGATGGGGCTGGTCTCCTATTAGACCCACCCGCTTGCATCCCTATGTAGGTAATTTTGGACAAAAAGTTGAAAATAAGATAGTTGAATTTCTCTCAAAGTTGACCGAAATGTAGGTAGTTTTGGACAATTTCTTCTAAATGTAATGTTTAAACATTTTTCTTTTYTATTTTACGTCAAATCTTTGCAGTTAATATGTTACGCATGAAGTACTTGTGAGAAGAACTCAAAGAAAACAGAGGGACATTGATAAAAATTGAGAGACTCAACTTATTTAAAAGCTTATCAACAAAGGCTAAAGAGTTTGACACAAGAGAGATGAGTACAAGTATTGATTAGTCGTATACATAAACATCGAAATTTAAGTAGTTAGTATGTTCAATTAAATTATTAAGGGAAAAGTGTTGGAAATTTTATGGACCTACATACAATTATGTGTGCAATTCAGTTATAATTGTATTATGTGCTATCATATGGTTCAGCCCAAATAAAGTGATCCAATTAAGTTAATATTATTAATGGGTTTACTTACGTCTTTGATTAGTTTGGGTTTAGTATTATATGTGTAGAGACCGTTGGGCCTTTTCTAATTCATGATGGGCAGATTAAAAAAGGTTCTATTATAAATAGACATCAAGGGTTATGGTCCCAATAGCATAAAACATTAGTCTCTCATATCATGCATCAATACAGAGAAARCCCTATTGTGGGTGACTATTGATTCAATGCTAATTGGTCATATCARATATTCAGAACTTGCGACGATTAATTGCAATTTTTGTTGTGTTAGACTCGTAATCGCAAGGTTTATTATTCTTAACGTATAAAGTTAATGTTTTTCAAGATTTATGGGCAGGGCTCTCTTTTGTTTTTTTTTTTCATGCGAACAATCATGGATTGATTGATCATGCCTACTTGTAGTTTTTATGGATTTGCAATTAACAATAAACTAATGATCGAATTGATTTCAGCCTACTTGTGGTTTTATCTTCATGCAATTTACGCATGCTAATTTATGTATTGTTGGTCAATTTAATCCCATGCCATCGTGTGACTATTTTTTATTGATATACTGTACATACCAATAGAGGTGTTCAAATAGGATAATCCAATCGATCCGATTCGAAAATTCGGATATCCGAAATTTTCGGATCGGGGAAATACCGATCCGATCCGAAATATTCGAACTATTATTTTCCGATCCGAATCCGACCCGATATCCGAATTTTCGGATCGGATATCCGAAATTTCGGATCGGATCAATCGGGTCGCGGATCAAATATATATATTTTTTTACCCATTTTTCTTTTATTTTTTCATATTAAATTATTTTTTAATAAAAAATTGGATATTTCGGATACCCGAAAGTGCAAAAATTCCGATCCGAATCCGGCCCGAAAATTTTCGGATATCCGATCCGAAATATTCGAAACCTTAAAAACCGGATCGGATATCCAATTTTTCGGATCGGATCAAGCAGATCACGGGTCGGATTGATCGGATCGGATATTTTTAAACACCCCTACATATCAAGTTTTTATAATTTGATGGATCGGTTTTGATTGATGATCTTTCAGTTAATGGTATATACTAGTTCTATCCGACGTGAAGCATTCTTTAACTTCATTACTCTTTAGCAATTGAAGTATTAAATTAATTTATTTTTCTTTATTTTCATATTCATATGTATCCGTTTTATTTGCTTCACGGTATGTATTGATAGAATTATGCCTTATTTTTCCATAAGTAACTACATATTGATATTCTATCAATGATCTAGTACTTTTGGATTCAGATTTAAATATTTGGCAATTAAGGTATTATAAATAAAAGGTTTTGGGTCTAGTATTTTGAATTAATTGATTGAAACAATATGTTGCCAAAGTAACCTCTTTTGTGTAGAACAATTAATTTAGAATATTGARATACTTGTGTGTGTTTGTTTTCCATGCGGATAATGGTCGGCCCAAAGGAAGGTTATTATTTGGCAGGAAATTAAACATGCTTGTGGTAATAAATATGTAACAATTATTCGATTTTCCATGTGAATATGTAGTCGGTCCAAAGAAAGACTTTACATTTGACAGGAATTTATTGTTAATATTTGATTACTACACCAAAAGGACCACTTACAAGTTAATTTTTCAGTCCAAATACTAAAAATTAATGTTGTGCTAGGTCTCTTGTATATGATGGGATACATTGCCAATATTATAATCTGTTTATTAAAGTTGAATTATGAAATTTATTGTGAGCTTGTTTGTGTTCTCTTCAGTGAATGCTTCCGCTAATGTTATATCTGCCAATATCAATATGATACTCATGCTTGATGGGACAAACTTTAAGAGTTGGAAAGAGAACGTTATGATCGTTCTTTGTTGCATGGATCTAGACCTTGCACTTCGGGTTGAGCGTCCCACGACTCTTATGTATTCTAGTTCCTCTACTGATAAAGGGAACATGGAGAAGTGGGAACGCTCAAATCGCAKGAGTCTTATGATCATGAAACGTGCAATTCCGGAATCATTCAGGGGCACTAAGTCCGAAGAGAAGGATGCCAAATCGTTCCTTGYTGAACTTGAAAAGCGTTTTGCTAAAAACGAAAAGGCGGAAATAAGTACTCTATTGCTTAGTCTTGTTTCCCAAAAGTATAAAGGAGCAGGGAACATAAGGGAGTACATTATGGAAATGTCTCATATTAAAGGCACTTAAGTTAGAGTTRTCTGAGGACTTGCTCGTGCATTTGGTTTTGATATCTCTTCCTAAACAGTTCAATCAATTTAAGGTTAGTTATAACTGTCAAAAGGAGAAGTGGACTCTAAATGAGCTCATTTCTCATTGTGTTCAAGAGGAAGAGAGATTGAAGCAAGAAAATACAGAAAGTGCTTATTTGGCATCTTCCTCTAAGGACAGTAGGAAAAGAAAGAAGGATGAGGATGCGGTTTCACAACCACAAAAGAAGCAACATATGGAAAATAAGGATGCAGTTTCACAACCACAAAAGAAAGCTATAGGCACTTTTAGGTTATTATTAAAGACTGGATTTTATTTGGATTTGAAAGAGACTTTTGTTGTACCGTCTTTTAGACGGGATTTAAATTCAATTTCTATATTGGRCAAATTTGGTTATCTTTGTTCTTTTGGAAACAATAAAGTTAGWCTTTTTCATAATTCAAAGTTGGTTGGATCTAGTTTTTATCCGGTTATGATAACCTATATTTGCTAGATATTATTGCTTCATCTAGTGAAACTTTGAATGTTAGTACTTGTGGTACTAAAAGAAAATTGGCTAATGAGAATTCTTCAGCTCTTTAGCACAAACGTTTGGGACACATTTCCAAACAAAGAAATGAAAGGGTTGTGTCAGATGGAATTCTTGATTCCCTTGATTTTTCAGATTTTGATGTGTGAATTAATTGAATCAAAGGGAACTAAACAGACAAGAGAAAATTAAGAGCTGGACGAGCTTCAGGTGTCTTAGAACTAATACATACAGATATTTGTGGTCCATTCACTATAGCTTCTTGGAATGGTCAACAGTACTTTATTACATTCATAGAGGATTATTCTCATTATTGCTAACTATATTTAATTCATGAGAAGTCTCAAGCCTTAGACRTGTTCAAATCTTATAAGGCCAAAGTTGAAAATCAACTAGGCAAAAGTATTAAGAAAGTCAGATCTGACCGTGGTGGTGAATAMTATGGCAGAAATGACGGTTCAGGTGAACAATGTCCAGGACCATTTGCTCGATTCCTAGAGGAATGTGGCATCGTCCCTCAGTACACTATGCCAGGAACTCCTCAAATGAATGGTGTTGCTGAAAGACGTAATAGGATTCTTATGGAAATGGTGAGGAGTATGATTAATCACACTACCTTACCAGAGTCACTCTATGGAGAGGCAATTAAAACCGCAACCTATATTCTTAACAAAGTACCAACTAAAGTAGCTTCTAAAACCCCTTATGAACTTTGGGTTGGCAAGAAACCCAGTATAAAGCATTTTCACATTTGGGGTTGTCCAGCTGAGGCAAGGCCTTATAGGCCGAATGAAAAGAAACTGGATTCTAGAACTGTTAGTTGTTACTTTGTTGGATATCCATCAAGGGGGTATAGTTTATGATCCCACAAAGAACATTTTTGAGACAGGAAATGCTAGATTTTTTGAGGATGTTGAGTTTGGAGGGAAGATAAAGTTAGAGAGTTTAGTTTTGAAGAGGAACATGTTTCTCTTCCTTCAGCTGTTATTAACCATGATCAGATTTCTATTTCTGATACGTTCAAGAACAAATCCGAAACTCATAATGATTCCCTATTCAGAATCATCGGGATATTAAACTCAACAACCTCAAGAACAAGTGCCATTAAGGAGATCCACTAGAGAGAGAAGAAGTRCAATTTCAGATGATTACATTATTTTCCTTCAGGAACAGGAAGGTGGCAATGAAATAAGTAAGGAATTTGTTGCACTTATTCAAGAGCAAGATCTAGAAGATGGTTTGGTTCATGAGGATCCAAACACTGTTCGTYAGGCCATTGAAAGCCCTGACTCTCAAAAGTGGATTGATGCCATGAATGAGGAAATTAAGTTCACGAGAGACAATGACGTTTAGGACCTTATTTCATTGCCTGAAGGTGTGAGACCCATTGGTTATATATGGATTTTTAAGACCAAAAGGGATCCAGATGGCAATGTGATAAGGTATAAAGCTCGTCTTGTCTCCAAGGACTATACTCAATAGGAAGGCATTGATGAAAGACTTCTTTTAGAATTATGATGGCCCTTGTGGCATATTATGATCTTGAGTTACATCAGATGGATTTTAAGACGGTTTTTCTCAATGGTAACATTGAGGAAACCATTTATATGCAACAAACTGGGTACTTTATTTCAGGAGATTCAAAGGAAATGGTTTGTAAATTAAAGAAATCCATCTATGGACTCAAGCAAGCTTCTCGTCAATGGTATTTTAAGTTTCATGAAGTTGTTATGTCACATGATTTTGAGACAAATGCAGTTGATGACTGTGTATACCATAAGTACAGTGGGAGTAAGCACATTTTCTTGGTTTTATATGTCGATGACATATTGCTTACCAGCAATGATATAAGCTTCTTGCACGAAACCAAGAGATTTCTATCAAATCATTTTGAGATGAAAGATCTTGGAGACGTTTCTTTTGTTTTAGGAATATAGATTCATCAAAATTGTCATTTAGGTACTCTAGGCCTATCACAAAAGGGCTATATCGAAACGGTCTTGAAAAGGTTTGGCATGCAAGATTGTAAACCAGGTGATACCCCTGTAGTTGAGGGAGACAAATTTAGTCTCACTCAATGCCCAAAGAATGATTTTGAGGTTACATAAATGAAGAAAATCCCTTATGCATCCATAGTAGGAGTTTAATGTATGCTCAAGTTTGTACCCGTCTAGGTATTGCGTACATTGTTTGGATGTTAGRCAGATATATCTAAGTAATCTAGGACTTGATCATTGGAAATCAGTCATAAAGATTTATACGATATTTGTAGAGAACAGAGGATTAAATGCTCAATTATAAAAGTCGGATCAAGTTAAAGTTATTGGGTACATTGATGATTCCGACTTTACTTGWAGTCAAGTTTAAGGCTATAATAGAAAGAATAGAGGGTAAATAGTTGTCATTAGAGCATAATAGTACAAACTCCATTATTGCGGATCCGCTTACTAAAGTATTTCATGAGCACACTGCTCATATGGGCGACATGCCACATAAAGATATACAGTTTCGGTGGGAATTTGTCATTTTTCATTGCTCATATGACATAAAATATTTGGATATTTGGTTTTAAGTATTTTCTGCAGAAATAAGGTATTTAGTTCAGTTTACTCTTTTCTAATAGATCATATTGTTGTTCTTATTAAAGTTTACAGTGGACYAGTTGGAAATAGGCATACGTGGATCACATTTGTATGTAATTTTCATGCTACACACCCATGCTTGATTCATGTCGTTAATTATGTTGACATTGTGACCATTGATGGGTTTAGTTACGATAAATGTAGCATAGATCTCTTTGATACTGTGTTGATGTAATTAATGGATCGAATTGTTTAAAGACGTTTAGATTTTGATAGCAATTTTGAACTCATAAGGTTATAAAGTATAATGCAATTATCAAGTATCAAACACATTGTAATTGTATTTGGTCCAACTGGGAGATTGTTGGAAATTTTATGGACCTGCATACAATTACGTATGCAATTCAGTTATAATTGTATTATGTGCTATCATATGGTTCAGCCCAAATAAAGTGATCCAATTAAGTTAATATTATTAATGGGTCTACTTACGTCTTTTATTAGTTTGGGTTTAGTATTATATGTGTAGAGACCGTTGGGCCTTTTCTAATTCATGATGGRCAGATTAGAAAAGGGTTCTATTATAAATAGACATCAAGGGTTATGGTCCCCAATAGCACAAAACATTAGTCTCTCATATCATCCATCAATAGAGAGAAAATCCTAGTGTGGGTGACTATTGGAAGACTAAACCCAACTGATGGATTCAGGTACGCTTCCGCAATTAAGATTTACCAATTAATTTGATATGAAGATCGATTCTCGTTAAAGTTTAATTTAGGGTTTAATCCCAACAAAAAGCTATATGTAACCCTAAGGGCCACAAAATATGCTACCTAAAATGAAAAGAAGTTATGAAATTAAGATGAAATTGTAATATTAATTGACATAATAAATGATGAATTTAAGTGATGTTTTTTCTATTTTTGGATTTTTATATGTAACCTTTAGGGCTACATATAGCATAACCCAATTATTAATTAAAGTTGCATGTCATTAGCACACAATTATTAAGTTGTTATGATGTTGAATWAAATTATTTATTCCAAGAATAAATGTATGACAATTAACAAAGCTTTCAAGATGACAATGGTAGCAACAACATCGCRCTAGTAGTCTAGCACTCGAACGAAATGATCAAAATTAACTAACGGAATTCGCAAGTCATCATCCAAGTTGTTAATTTTGCAATAATTATAGTTTATCTAATCGTTTATTCCATTACCTCCAAATTGCCATTATTTCTAATGTTACTTTATCTAATTGGATGGAGCAACCACCGTCTACGTACGTATGCGGGTCCCCACATTACAACATGATCAAAAGTCTCCAAAAATAATAGGTCTACTTTAAACCCTTCCTTTCTTTTTTTATAAAAAGTAATTCTAATTTATAAATACTCCGTAATTAATAATAATAATAATAATAATAATAATAATAATAATAATAATAATAATAATAATAATAATAATAATAATAATAATAATAATAATAATAAGGAGTTTACAAGTAACAAAGGCAATTAAAAGATCTACAAGAAATTAGAGGGGAGACGAGATACAATCTGGATCCCTTTTCCTTTAGTTAATGCAAACTCAATTTTGCTAGATACAACTGTAGTTTGTATCACTGTACCAACAATTAATTGGTTAGCGATTGTACCTACCTAACTAGTTACAAACTTACAACCACACTCATTTTCTTTTTTTCATTGAATTTTTTTTGTAAATACACAAATTATTATTTGTTAATGAAAGAAAAGAAGTATGGYTATACCTAGCTAAATACAATCGATTGTAATATAYAATTTGCGATTGGGCAAAGAAGAGAAGACAAAAAGAAAATGGAAATAGAAATGTTAATGGAGATTTGAGAGAAAGCATCTTTAAGACTTTAGATGCTTTGTTTTAGACACTCACCCATCTCATTATTAATGTAATTTAATGTATAATTAGTAATTAGGTCCACAACTTAATTTATATTGTTACATAAACAATTCCACGTGTCATATGGCGGGCAACTCGTCCCTATCAAGCCGACTCTTGCAACCCAATTCACCGCACCACACGTCATACGTGTCATGCTAAATTCTCCCTCAATTGGCAAAATTAATAAAAAGAAAATGTTCAAARTTAACGAGTTTCGAGCTTGAGTRCGTTAAATAAAATAATTRAAAGTAAAAATATTTTTTTACAATAATATAAACATTAATTATACGAATTAATACATGATTGCGACGTGCTATCTAAAATTTACAAATATTTATATTATTTTGAAAAAATACTCCGTATTTAATTGTTATTTAAAATTCGGGTGTTCGTTAACATTATCGAAAAATTAATAATAAAAGGAATTAGCATGTACTTTTCTGAAGAATGACCATTGACCAATAAAATGGCAAAGAATAAGGAATAAGTAACAGAATTACTGGAAACATTAATTACATCAAACTACTTTTCATGAGTTCATAATATAATTGCATTCACTTAACTACTCAAAAAACTCTTTATAATTAATTTTTAAGTTTCATTTTGATATAAATTAAGGGCAAAAATATTGGTTCTTGAAATTTTAATTGGGAATTTTTGGAAAAAAAAATCGAATTTTTGGGTTGTAAAAATGGAGAGGTATGAGCCAATTAAAGATATTGGTTCTGGGAATTTTGGGGTTGCAAGATTGGTGATTGATAAAAAGACGAAAGAGCTTTTTGCTGTCAAATTCATTGAAAGAGGAAGCAAGGTACTTTTTTGTTTTTTTCCTTTGTTTTGATTTTGTTGTATTTTGTTTTTGTTGAGCAAATTGCAAATATATCAGTAGCATTTTTCAAGTCTTTTTCAAATATGTGATTGCTTGAATTTATATGATTATATCATGTTATTCAGTAGTTGTACATGAGAATTCTTAAAGTTAATTTTGACAGCAAAAAATGTAATCTGAGTAACTTTAATTTTGCATTTTTCATGGGATTTTTTYAGTGGGTGAAAATTGTAATGGGTTTAATTTTTAATTTTTTATATAATGGATCATGATCAACTGATAATTAACTCAGAAAGATGGTATTCTTAGTCATATCAGTGATCAACAGTAGCAAAGGTTTACAAATTACAAAAATTGGTGCAAAGTATCTATTTTCTGTTGCAGTGCAAAATTTGTAAATGAATTGAGAGAGGAAGCTGAATTCTGATTTGCTGTTTTGTTGGGATATTAAGTAAATTTACTGAGTGTGTAAATACCAAAAATGCTTGCTTGTTTAGCTGTTTATATATGATCACATTAATTTGGCACGGTCTAAAACTCAAAATTACAAATTATAACATGTCAATTTTGAAACCTTTTGTTTTGGGTGGTGATTTCCGAACTTCTCTCCCCCTTACACGAACAATAACAATGATCAATGTTCATGTGAGAGACGGAAATGGTTAGGGGAGTGCGGAAATCATTTCCCTTTTGTTTTCCCTCGAGTATCCTTGTCTTTGTAGAATGTTCTTAGTGAATGTTTCTTCTATGCTACATGTTGTAGGAAATTATCAGCAGATAAGACATGTGCTGTATTAACTGTGACTTTATTGTGTAGATTGATGCAAATGTTCAGAGGGAGATCATCAACCATAGATCTTTGAAGCATCCAAACATCATCATGTTCAAAGAGGTAGACTTTAATCATACCTCCAAATTGTCTTAGACCACAATTATATATACAAATATCATACTTCGTATATGTTTATCTGAACTGTTTGAATCAGCCAATCTGTTGTAATCGGATGAGTTCTTAATCTAGCGGCAAGTAGTCACTAGTGAAAGTTAGTCAAAGAGTAAGGTTATTTATCTGTTGATGAGTTTTCTTTCTTTGCAATGAAAATGATCTGTAGGTGTATATAACACCAACGCATTTGGCGATTGTCATGGAGTATGCTGCTGGAGGTGAGCTCTTCAACAAAATTTGCACTGCTGGTCGATTTAGTGAAGATGAGGTTGTTATCATGTTTGACTATGTTTATCTTGATTTCCACCTTCATTGAAGGTTTGCTAGGTTGCATTAGTTTTCATTGATCTCACTTGTTATACTCTTTGTGCATGTAATAGGCAAGGTTTTTCTTTCAGCAGCTGATTTCTGGAGTCAGTTACTGTCATTCCATGGTATGTCCGTCTCATTTTTCCTTCGAGATGTATTCTGTATATGCCTTCCATAGGATTACAAATGCACAACCATTTTTCTGTTTTAATTGCTGCAGGAAGTTTGTCACCGGGATCTTAAACTAGAAAACACGCTACTTGATGGCAGTCCAACACCTCGTCTTAAGATTTGTGACTTTGGTTACTCAAAAGTATGTTTTACAAGTTCACTTCCCTATCAATTTTCTTTGGAGCCTAATAACTTCTGTAACTATCTCCTTCTTTTCATCTCAGTCTGGAATATTGCATTCACAACCTAAGTCGACAGTGGGTACACCAGCATATATTGCACCGGAGGTTCTGTCACGGAAGGAATATGACGGGAAGGTACAACTTGTAACACACCTTATTGTTTACTATGCCGGAATCTGAAGTTTGCTACATTGGGTGATCATATGCAGTAAAGTTTCAATTTCATCTCATGAAAATGTTTCTTTGAACTTATATAAGATGATCATTGTTCCTCTTTTTTGAAATTAACTTGAATAGCCCTTGTGAAACAAATCTAAAACCAAATTTAGCTTATCTGAACTAGCATTATATGAATAAATGATTAAGGTGAGAATTGAAAAGCCAACATTGATGGTTTGGATGCTGCAGATTGCTGATGTCTGGTCTTGTGGAGTGACATTATATGTAATGCTGGTAGGAGCATACCCTTTCGAAGAACCTGAAGACCCTAAAAACTTTCGTAAGACAATTGCGGTGAGTTATTYGTACATGCAAGATAGACATACAGTCATATAGCCCACGTTACAGACTTACAGTAATGGCTATTGTAGTTGATACATAAAAATATAAGCAACATATTATCTTGCAGAGAATATTAGCTGTCCAGTACTCAATCCCAGATTATGTTCGCGTATCAGCAGATTGCAAACATCTCCTTTCACGTATCTTCGTTGCCAATCCCTCCAAGGTAATAACTTTCCGAGGCACTAGCTAGACTTCGAACATGACAATTATTTTCTTGCATGATTTAATTTGCAAACTTAACATCACTGAACACAAAATATATGCTGATATGTTGTTGGTTTTGATGTGATCTGCAATGAAGAGGATTACAATCCCTGAGATCAAGAAGCATCCATGGTTTCTGAAAAATCATCCCAAAGAATCAATTGAAGCGGAGAAGACAAATCGTGGTGAAAATGGTGGTGATAAGCTGCTAGTTCAAAGTGAAGAGGAGATCATGCGAACTATAGAAGAAGCGAGAACACCAGGGGCGAAAGGAGARCAAAATGCAGGATCCGGAATACAAGATTTTGAAGATTTAGAGGCTGAACTTCTAGATTCGGATCTCAGTGGTGATTTCGTTTCTCCTCCTGTTTAATCATGCTGACACATACCATATATCGAAGTCATATAACCCTATCTAAAAGATTGATGGACATATTAACGCGTTCTTTATACGTAAAACCCCCACAGTAATCACCCTCATATGCGCATACTCGCGCGCGCTCTCCAAGAATTCGTCACACCACAGATCTGTTTGAGCTTTGCGATGGAGTGAGTGAACCCTCTACCATCAGTTTCCCATAGATTCGTCTTGAACATCTCTGACACCGAATTTATGTGGTAACAATTGTACAAACTATTAAAAAATATCTTTCTACGTTTTTATTGTATGTTATTTGAACGACTCCTATGTAAAGAGTTTTATAGCTAGGACACCTATAGGAAAATATCACTTCATTACCTAGATGAATAATTTGATCACGCGATGGCATGACAATCTGGCGCCATTATTTCATCACAACTTACCTATAAAGCATATTGAACATCGTGAGAGTGTGTTAGATATCATGTATAATAAAATATTATCTCGAAAGTGCCTAATTTAGTTCAACACTATCCTAAACATACGAGTTGTTTAATTTAATCTTATAATGTAAAGATCATAACGCTATCCCAAATAAACAGCAACTTACTTAAGCATAATTACTTCATCTGATTGCGTAGATGAATAAATTTACTATACTCATCATGATAAATTAATATAAGAAGCATTAACTAATATTTTTTTTAACCCATATTAGAATTTATTACATGGTGCCTCCCTCTTAACAAAATTAGTAACATCAAAACTCTCTGAACTTGACATTCACTGTATCAAACAGACACTCTCTAGAAAATTTAATACTAAAATCCGAAAATTTCAAATGACGAGCAACAACAAATCTATAATATGAATAATACCGATAAAAATGAAATCATAAAATTTATTTGAAGATGGATATCCTTTTTATTTCACCTAACATACAATGATAACCCCTATGCGTCATAACCCCAATAATTTTAATTAGATGACTCTTCTATCCATTTCACGTAATCCAATCATCTACTAGAGCCACGGTGTGTGTTAAGCAGCATCCTGTAATTGAGTTAGAGCTGACTCTAAAATAACACGCCAACATGTATTCTAATATAAAAGCGACGCACAACTCCTGAAGCCCCAAGTAAGTTAGTAAAAGTAAATTCTGAATGAAATTTATTTGAATAAAGTATTTCTGCGGAATAGTATGGTTAAAGTAAAAAAAAGTAATTAATAAAAGGAGTATATTAATGTTAGACTGTAAAACACCGTAGTAACAAAGTAAAAAAGCTATCCTACCTTTCCATGGCTGCATACACAGTCTGTCCTAAAAATCCTCTAAATGAAAGGGTGAGCTACCAATAACATCATACACATCTCTGAGAGCGTAAAATTGTTGAACAATGCTTTTATGATTATGGCGACGCTATCTATACAGCGCTGTAAATCAATGCGTGGTCACGGCTCATCACGATACGTGAATCGCTTGTTGGCCACAAATTCGCGCGGATAAGTGCTCTAACTGCCCTCTCATATCACTAGTATTCTGACAAATATTTATTTTCGAAACTTCGAGTAGTGCAGTGTTCACACATTAACATGTTCTAAATGAAATTTATCTAAGATGTATTGAAAAAATGTGAACTTTGTGTAATTGGAAAGACATTTCCATGAAATAGACTGAACTTTATTTGAATCGGAACACAACACAGACACGGTCCCTCCCACCACGGTGACATTCATGATCCACTTTGTACGATCACACCCTTAGAACACGGATTCACTACTCACTTCCCATAAGATGATACACTAGACCCATAATACGCAGACTCCACAGACTCAACTCCACACACCTGTAAATTGAAACGTCCTGTCGATTTATAGTGGATGGACGTACTATATGCTATTACCCACGAAAGAGTAGCTAAGCACATTATAGTAGAAAAATAATGTTTTTATATTACTTGAGTGTTTTCGAATTGTGGAAGCAAGCGTCTTTTATAGTAGATTGTACAAATTGTATTTAGTGTCTAGATTCATTCACATGTGTATTAAAATATACTGGATTGTCATAAATTCAATTATTATTAAACTATGTTTAAGGATTCATTATATTGTGCATGTTATGATTGATATATTTAAAAGATAAAAATTTTTTTGCAACTTTAAGAAAATCAATGTTAATTAGCATGATATTTTGGTCTTAATTGTAATTTTGTAAATAATAAGCCAAATATATTTGAATTGATTGAAATTAAATATTCATGGCTAAATTTCCTTTGTTCAAATTATTTACTCAAATGATTTACATTTGATTTATTGATGTCTTTACTTAAATTAAACTTGTTTAGAATGTTATTTGACTTCATTTTTAAAATCTACACTAATATTAATTCATTAAGGGCATTTTCGTATATTAATAGGGGAYAYCATAGCTCCCYCTTGGCTTATATAATAGAGATACTAATAATTATGTGCACAGGATGCGTGCTTGACCTATGAAAATTGCGATTGATTAAAAATAATTATATAGTATGTATTTAATTAAAATGTTTAAGAAATATTTATTTGATATTATTTTACTTTATATCTAATAATTAGTCATACGATTTATTTTGATTGTAACTAATTTGTATGTAACTCCGACTTACCCATAAAAAAACAATATGACTTGCCCATAAAAATGAAAGAAATTAATAAACTATGATTTGAATTCAAAATATATTCCATATATGTTTTAATTCAATTTGGAATAATGATCATAGTTTTGAATTTTTTCACTAATTATTAAGTCACATAATAAATGTATACTTTATTTTGGGTAATTTAAGCACATCAATTCATAATTTTTTATATTAAGACCTTAAGGGTATCAAAGTCTTTTAATCTCATTAATTCATTATTAAGGGTACTATCGTATTTTAAGAGGGGGGACACCATCTTCCTCCCCCCCCCCCTTCCCTTATATAACAGCGATTAGTCTTCTTTTTTGTTTGCTATATTTATTTTTTAATAGTCTTCAAAAATGAATTTGTTAGGAAATTAATTCTTTTTATATATTGTTTTGCTATTAAAATATTATTACTTGTATCTATAAATGAAATATTAATAYTTATACCAATAACTGGATTTATATTTTTTTTGAAAGGTAAAGATAAACATATAGATCGTTTTTTATTTATAGGAAAAAATTTCAACAACTATCGTTTAAGTTCCAACTTTTGTGAACGATCGCCTTTTATTTTTTATTTTTAAATAACTGCCTTTTAAGTTACTAAATTTTGCGAACCACTACCTCTTAATGGATTTTTGCTAACGACGTAAATTTGCGGGGCTCAGCTCGATTTTAAATTTTCTTCCTTCTTTCTCCTCCTTCACTATCCACAACYCACRAAGCCACCACCCACCACCGCTAGTCCACCATCTTTTCTCTCTCTTCTTTCCACCACCACTGCACAGTAATACATGATGCACACARCAACCGCAAYAGAAGGCTAGCAACTTTAAGCCACCATCTCCATCAAACATATTCGAAGAAGCAGTAGTCATGAAATAGCAGCACAACCTTCCTAACGCAGTCGCCAAAACCAATTTTCGAGCAAATTGATGCTCAATTTACATTCAATTGAACGAATTTAWAGTTTTAAAAAGTTAGGGTTTCTTAAATGTTTTGAATCAAACTCTTTGATTTTAAAACGAAAATAACTGTTAAATTCACTTTTTTGCAATTGAAATCAAAACGAAACAAAACCCTACCTTAATTAAAGAAATCGAATCGGGGAAATTGGGTGGCGAGGAAGAGAGGAGTTGAGATTCGTGAGTGGGTGGTGGCACGATTGGTCGCAAGTTGGTGGTGGCAGTTGAGGTGTTTGTGTGGGTCACCGGTTGGTAGTGGCAGGGGGGTTGCTCGTGGTTGACGAGGGAGGCTGTGGTAATGGAGGGTGACAGAGGTTCATTTCAGCCATGGAAGAGAGAAATGGCGAGTGAAGCGAGGGTGATTCTGGTGTGAGGGAGAGGGGGAGTGAAATGGAGGAGAAGACAGGGGATGGTGGGTGTCGATTTGGGTTGGTGGGTGGCGGTGGTGATTAGGAGTCGTGGGTGGTGGGTTTGGATGGTGGTGAGAGAAATACGTGGGAGTCATGTGATGTTCATTAACGGTGTTAGCAAAAAAGAGTTAAGAGGCAGTGGTTCGCAAAGTTTTCATACTTGAAAGTTGTTGTTCATAAAAGTTGAAACTTAAAAGGTAGTTGTTGATAAATTTTCCTTAGTTTTATTATAATATGATATTATCTATTGTGATAATAATTTAGTAGTCAGATTAGATTTATTTTGTTGATTTGTTTGAATGGTTATAGTTGTTTATTTTTTAAAAAATTAGATATAGATATAGATTTTTGCCTAATATAAACTATCATGTGATTAATAATCAGCTCAATATATTGCGGAATGACGGTTTTCTTAGAAAAGATCAAAGCATTCTTAGTTGACTTCCACTATATCAGAAGACTATACTTTTTACCTCTTCAGTTGGTAGATTTGATGACAAGGCAGAAGAAGCACAATCCTTTTGCCCAAGATGGTCTACTTCATTCCTATACCAATTCCATCATTTGACGGGTATATTACACATGATGATCAGCTCACTCAGCTTGTATGCTCATGTGCTTTTGGTAAATATGCTTATCAACATATTCCATTACAACACTAGATTCCTATTTTAGAAGCTTTATTATGTAGATGATTTTGTGTATTCTACATTCTAGTAATAAACTTAAATACAATTCATGATAAAATTTTCTCTCCTAATCTTACATTTTCTCTCTATCTTTCTTTACCTATTCTTTCCTATATTTTTGCCATCTAAACATCTATGTGCAAATCAATATATGCAACCGTTTCATATCACTCCAAAAATTGTTACTGTATTCCTCTCCCATATTATGAAGCTCTTTTTATCCATACTATTGTGCAATATATACTCCACAAGTTAAAAAATATCAACTAAAGATCACATATGTCGTTACTTCCTAGAATACAGGATGGCACTCCCTGTTATCACAATAGATCCTAGGCGAATTATAATATCAATTTCATAACACTCAGCATACCATAATTCTTTCTTAGCTTTCGTTGCCCTTATATCCATACATTAACTTATGTGTGTATATGTTTTAGTATTGCAAAAAAAAACTCAACAAAAAACCAAAGTGCTCGCTAGCAATGTATTACTCAGAGCTGTCTAGTATGTAAAAGCAGATACACATAGTTGCTACTATAATTTACAATTTTCCAGACATATCTCGTCATATCTCTTTGTTGAATGCACTTCATGAAAAAGAAATACATTAGACATGTAGGCATATGAAAAAAAAAACTCAGAATACTTTCAGTGCTGAGTTTTCCACTCTGACAATGTGTAGCTTATCTCCCACCTGATTACACTATAGTTCTATCTGTTCGTATATAAGAGATCTAATAAGCTTTCCACAGTAAACGTAAATCAATTTTTCCTAATTCTACATACTGAAACAGTTCTACTTCTATTTATATTTGAAATCAAGATGTATCACCATCATGTTTTCTTCCTCATTACAAATTATCGAAAATTCTCTAATCAATCTCTAATGACATGATGTGACTCATATAGTTATTCATTTATTTACAAGGTTAATAATTCTCTTTTGTCCAACTACAAATCTTATACACTATAACATCTTAAACTGTAATAATATTACATTCCTCACTCATTTTCAACTTTTTCTTCTTACTTTGACTATAGCAGTTATTATTCCAAATCTAAGATAGAATAACCGTATATACTATAGATCATCATACATCATAACCATTTTTTCACATCCAAAGTTTCGCCAGTAAGTCATTTCTATAAAAACCTTACATGTTAAATCCCAGAGTAGATTCATTGCGATTTCTTATTCAATGTTTCAACCTCCCATTGGAGTGTGATACTAAACCACATGACTTATAGCTGTTTATAATTTTATTTTCTTCCATAAGAAAACACCAATATATACTTATGTTGAGGTACTAAATTACTTTGATTATCTGCTCTAATGCCTGACGTTCAGTAGTACTTAATATTAGTCAAACCAATCAAAAATTATCGTTTGTAATACTACCAACCCATCTCTTCAATCAGCTCATTTCCAAAATATGCTATAATCACTCATTCATATTAATTCAGTCTAATATCATTTACTGAGTAAGATTTTTCTTTAAATTAGTATTTCTGTACATTCCATTGAGTTAAATATTCAGGCATCCAAATAATAAATTTCATCAAATTCAACACGACACTTATTTATAATACAACTATCATATATTAAGGTGCTTTTTTCTTCCTTTCCAGCTTTCCCTAAAATGTGCGTAGTCGCATGATAGTTTTAGCTCTAAACAATTATCCTTTTCTTATTTTAAAAAAAGCAAATATGCAAAGATAACATCATTTCTATTTACCCTTTATTTTCCCAATGTCCCCGGTACCAGCCCTGTCTGCTTAAGCCATAGAAGCTTGCAAGAACTTGAAAACATATTTGAAATGTTCATTTCAAAGCCAATAAACTTCCTCCTGAAGATAACCATTAGAAAGCACTTTACATCATTTATAAAGTTGAAACCCGAGAAAAAGCGAGTAAAAATTAAGAGCAAATAAGAATTCAAATAGCTTCTAACCTTCTACAGCTAGCAAAATTAGATATTGATTCCACTATCAAATTATTAAACCATTCGTATGCTAAATACCTTTTTCTATAATATTACCTCCAATTTAGTACTAAATTTTATCATATTCTAGCATACCTTACTATGCGCTTTGTAGTAAATCTTCATATAATTTTTACGTGACTCAGTCAATTTTATCCCATTAACTAACGATTTTTTGTTATTCTACTAATAAATTACCAAAACCCATTTTATGTCATCCTTGTTAAGTTGATTCTTCTATGTTGTTATTCTGTTTTGTTTATATTAAAATAAAAGTGTGTGTATCAAGATGACAACCTTAAGTTTGTTATTTCTCATCAGTGATATTTTCTAATTTATCCATAATATTACTTTCTATCTGCCATTTTATTATTCTGCTAAATTCCTTCAACATAGTCGGCATCTACCATTTAGGGCCTTCCATAATACGTCAATTACTGAGCGTGCTCCGACTCAACATTGCATAAAATTTTAAGTTTTAATCATACTAACATGTGATACAGATATAAACATAAAATATGAATGAAAGGCACTTTATAAAATTACTCAACTCAACAGAAGAATATCACCTACTTGTTGTAGTTCAATATAATCTATATATCTATATCAGATTTTAAAATATATAAACAACTAATTACAACTACCATATTATTCAAACCCGAAAAGGCATAGATAACAAATAAGTGATATCTATCTTAAATTGCCTGTTCACACTATTTCTTTATTAATTTAGCATGTATAATCTATC